>JZLH01S0448513.1:18123-48387 GCA_001188425.1 Eucidaris tribuloides
AGCGCTGCCAACTAATATGTTTAACGATATTTAATATGTTTTTTCATCATCGAAAGTAACAAAATATGATTTTTAAATACAGAATATGTTTTTTCTTGAATTTGATAGGCATGCTTAATATGTGTAATTTACCCATTTTTGGACCTAAATATGTTTTTTGCCTTCAAAATATGATTTTTTACTGTGCATAAATATGTTTTTTGGACAAACAAAGTTGGCAGCCCTGGTTTCAACTCATTTGATTCTCAAAACATCTTTTTAAAAGCATTTTCAAAGCTAATTTGTAGTTTTGTCTCATCTGACAGAGTTGTCATAAATCTTGTAATGAAATATTGTGTAGTCACACCATGCAAAACATCAATCTCCCTGGAGATTTTGAGTAATAAAGCAATTAAGAGATTTTCTTTATCTTAAACAAAACCAATGGCATTGTGAAAAAACTTAGAATTAATGCAATGTACTTGTATTCCAATTGTAAAACTACAGTTACCAGAATAAAATACTGACCAATCCCGTTGTTCTATATTTTGATTGAAGGCTTCATCCCGTCTTCTTTCATATCAGCTTTGGTTGGATCGACATTCTTTAACAACAATTTCATCAGCATGTGCAACATTATCAAACCAAGATAGACAAATGCCATTCAGAAGATTTTTATTTCATACACTTTTCCGATGTTTCATTATCTACGGTATATAACAGTGTGCCTCACGGTGCAAAGGCCATTATCTGTACTCATTATGTATTATGTTAGTGGCCTTTGCACAGGCACACGGTGAAACGAAACGTAATAATTTCCTGTGATTCTGGTAAGATTGATGATCTGCTTTCTGTCAGTTTTTTGCTGTTGTTGTTTTTTTTTTTAAAAATTGACATTACGATAGAAAGTGGCACTACCAAACACCAATGAAGTCATTTTGTTTATTTTTATCATTTTCCAACAAAATGATAGTAAAACAAGATTGGAATTAATAAACAGACATTGGCACTGCCTTGCACCAACACACTCATATATTTATTTCTGATTTCAACCAAATGATGACACTAAAAAAATCTATATATATATATATATATATATATACAAGACAAAAGCAGTGATAACACAGGAAATAATCATATATATTGTGTCATTTGAGTTATTTGGTTTGTAAAGGATATTGTAAATAGTACACATGTTAGGTATGATTGTTCTTGGAAACATTTGTCATTCAGACAGGCCAAACTAATGAGCAATATGATATTATGACTCTCTAAAGTGGACTTTTTCCACACATGTGTCCCGCTTCATTTGGACAATTCTGATAATTCATGAGTAACCTTTTCACCTCATGGTACAATAAAAACCAAATGACACTGACAGCTCGCCAAAAAAAAAAAATGTGTTTCAAATAATAACCACTCATTACTCTAAAATAGGCTGGTATACTACCAACCAAATGATTCACAAAACTAGGGTTTAGATAATTACCATGCAATTTGGTACTAATGAGCTGTATGACACGCTATATGACTAATGATATGAATACTTGTGTTGCAAAACTAAATACCACAGTTTTTGCCGTAAATCATATAGAAGTGATGATTACCAGTCATCCACATACCATCACAAAACACCTTTTTATTTGAAAAAAAAACGCATACCATTGTTGTTGTTTTTCAACTAACGGCTGTACTAGCGCGGAACTAATTCTGCTCACTAAACCTGTGGTAATATAATGATTGGATTAGAGTGTAATTGTTGTGGCAAGGTTAAACTGTCTGTGGACGTCTATTTATAGAAATGATGTAATCTGATGTTGCTATTCATTTTGGATTCAACCCCCTATGTTAGTCTAGGATCCAGACCATGCAATTTTTTTTTTTCGAGTACGCACACACTGCAACAACATCAGTCCCACGGAAGAAAGTAGACCCTGAATCAAGAACCTAGTCTCAATCAGAGCAGTTGACTGAAGATAGTACTAGTTTCCCTATCGATATCGGATGGGGTGATCTACTTGTCTGGAAGCCAGACTATCTTTTCTGCCCGCCATGGTCGACTCTTATAACAAATGTAGAATTAAACCAAAGACTGGACAAAAGTAGCAACCAATTTAACCCTGATTTAAAAGAATTAGGAGGCAGCAATACTGTCTGTTTAGTGGTGCGTGTGGATTTATCACAATGGTTGTACCACACGAAACCTGTTTGCATCGAAATGCAAGAGAATCAACATGCTACAAATTAATTCTTAAATGACTACTAGTAGTTTTAGCACTACTTCTGCCATGCAGTTTAAACTAACAGAATGAAATGAAACCTTGTCTATGAATTAAATTTTTATTTCAAAATGAATTATTGTGTAAAAAGAACTGGAAGTGCAGACGTACATGTAGCATATAAGTGTACCTTCCTTCATACATTACAGTGTTGTAACCAAGTCATTTTTTCACAAGTCAAGTCGCAAGTCATTCTGCCTCAAGTCAAGTCAAGTCACAAGTCATCTGCCGTCAAGTCAAGTCGTAAGTCAAGTCAAGTCAAGTCATCAAGTCAACAACATCAAAAATTGTGCCCCAAAATAAACAACTGTGCACAGTCTTTGCTGCGGATGAAAAAGCATTTATTCAGATGGCCGTTGAATAAAAGAAAGGACATCTAGAGGGTGCATGTATACCAAGAATAAAGATTTTTTGACAATTTTATAAACAAACACAAAAAATACCTCACTCATAATCATGCATACATGTACCAGTGTTGTAACCAAGTCATTTTTTCTTAAATTAAGTCAAGTCGCAAGTCATTCTGTCTCAAGTCAAGTCAAGTCACAAGTCATTTGCCCACAAGTCAAGTCAAGTGGCAAGTAAGAAAAATTGGCGACTCGAGTCTGACTCGAGTCCAAGTCACCGACTCGAGTCAACAACTCTGATAATCTTCACTTATACTTTTACTTACAGCATGAAGATTATCTTCACAAAGTTTAATACAGTGACTGCAAACTCCCCACAAATCTTCCAAAACGGGTAATTTCTCAAAGATCAAGAAACTTCTCCCCCCCCCCCCCCACCCCGAATATTTTGGGTGTGAACAGAAACTTCATGAAGATATCATACTCTTGTCTACATATATCCATTGTACAACTCTTGATAATGCAGCAGTTGAATTAAGCTCTTGAGCTGAAAATTATATTGCTATTGGATACTATTTGCAGTCAAGTATTTACAGTTTGAATTTGTAATCTCTGTAGCTACCTATTTGACATAAAGTGAACGATTAATATAGAGGAACAATATACTGTGCCTGGGAGAAAGATCACCAAATGTTAAGTATTTAATTGATTTCACATTAAATCTGTCAGTGCTGTTTGTATCCCTAATCCTTAAATTGTAATTTGTGTCATCCAGAAAGTTTGCCCAGATTAAGAGAGGTTAGAAGTTGTACAGAGCAGACAAGAGTCTGAGAAATATATTTTACACTCTCCTGTAATTCCAAAAACCTTGAGAAAAATATCTAAATTTATCGTCACCCACATTAACGAAAGATGCTGGTCGTGTTGTTATCAATGGTTGAGTGAACTAATAGGTGATTCCCGTGAAGGAAACCGCATTCACAGTTCATCTCGGGAAGCGTGTAAGAATGGAAATGATTCGGGCTTAAAAACTGGAGAAGCGGTTTTTCAAAAGTGGTTGAACGATTCGATTGAATGAAGAGCAGCCAGAATGATTTAAATCCTAAAACCGCAAACACTAATGCCATTATTGATGAAGTCCGGGAGCCATGACCTAATCTTTCTAAGTTGGTCTTATTTACTTCTGCGATTTCAGACAAACAATCCCTGCTACAAGCTCTCCTCTCGTAACCACCTATCCCCCCCCCCCCAAATGGACTGTTTTGCTTTAGTCATTCCTTAATTGTGAATAAAAACCTAGTCAATGACAGCATTATCTCCTGTGCTATGCTCATCCTCCCTGTCCCATAACGGATCCCATTTTGTAAGCGGCTTTAATCTTTGGACTTTAAGACCTTGTTTTTCTGAGGCCGTAAATAGCTTGAAAACCTCATGTGTTTGAATTTGTAACATTTGCTAAAAGATAAGAAAAGAGAGAAAAAAATGGAAGAGTGTTTGTGTAGTCTGCTTGCCAGACTCTTGAGAGGTTTGTGGCAAATAATTCCAGCATGGAAAACATATATGTAAGTAAATCAGTCTGGGATGATGTGAAGACAGTGTATAGTTGCAGTTTGTGGTGAAAATTTGATTTCCCCCCCGCCCCCCTTCTTTTTGTCATTTTTAGATAGACCTTTATCATCTAGGCCTAAATACCAACCCCCAAATACTTGAATTTTTGAGAACTCAAAACTAAAAAAAAAATAATGTCAATCCCCCCCTCCCAAAAAAAAAAAAATAATAATAATGATAAATAAATAAATAAAATAAAAATAACAATACATAAATCTATCAATCAATAAATTGATTAATTTATTTATTTATTAAATTTTAAAATAAAAAAGAAAGTAAATAAATAAATAAATACATAAATACATAAATAAATAAATAAATATATAAATAAATAAATAAATAAATAAATAAATGCGAATACATTTTGCATAATTATACATAGTGTCATCTACTCACTGATCATTTAAAAATCAATATTCTTAACAATATTTGAACAGTAGGTTTGATGTTGTTATCTGATGTCTGGATTTACCATACCATAATTCATGAAGGATTGATATAACTTTGTCAGATTGATCAAACTATATACTGGCTTTAAAACAAAGCATAGAAGAAAGTGGAGACTTGGATGATATCTTACACTGCACGTAAGATGTTTCACAAACAGCACATAGATTCTACATCGTGCATCTTTCAAGAAAGTTTGTAGCTTCTCAGTATTTAAGATTTCCTTTTCTTTTCTTCTTTTTACATCCTTCCCAACCCAAAAACTCTTTCAAAAAGATGAGTTTTGAGAAAAGCAGATTTGATTTGAATAGGTTTACCTGCTGAATAGAAATTTGAAGGGAAAAAAAGCAGCTACACCATTAAAGGCATTTAAATGTTCCCATCAATTCACTGGAAATTGCCTCCCTGTCCAATTTAAAGTCCACAATGGACTTAGCCATGTAAATCTCTTTTTGTTTGTCCGTAAACAGGGGGTTCTCAGTTATATGCAAATTAAGAAGCTCCTTAGAGTTGCCTTAAAGGAGCAGTGACACTTACACGCCAGGGGACAAAAGTACACACAATTGCTATTTGTAGATGCTATTATTTTGATGTTAATTATTTCACGGAATTTATTTGTTCATTATATGTCACTTCTTAGCACTTCAAGGGGTTGCAGGAATTGGATTATAACTTGTGAGAAAAAAAAAATTGAAGAAACACAATTGCAGTTGATTCAAGTGAAAATCTTTGAGTGTTGGGTTACACCATACCATTTCACCCCTACCCACAGACTGCTGTACTATAATAAAAGAGTCCACTAGATGCGTTATTCATGTGTGATATTCATTAGGAATATTTATCCATAATCTTGCTAATGGGAGCATAGCTTCCAAAGTGTGGTACTAGTTTTCAAGGGTGTTTATCCATCCATTCAAGCGCTATTGTGACACTATATCAAGACTTAAAGGAGACATTTATAGAAGAACCATAAGTATGACGATATACCTATCTATAGAGAGCTTATAAGCCGTACAATGAACTTGAATGTCATTCACGCAATATAACCCTTCCATAAAAGCGAAATTAGGGTGAAAACATCACCCAAACTTCGGGACCTAATTTGCTCGTTTGCTGTCCAAAAACGGCCTTTAGCTGTGACGTAAGAGACGGGTTCTTGGACTTGCGGGCAACTTCCGGGTACGTAGCTCTATGCGTATTAGCTGGAAAGACAACTCTGAACTTGTGTGTTATTCTCCCTTATGAAAATAAAAGATAGGCCTAATACTTCAATCGTTTGCAATTTACGTCTCATTATTTCCAACTTAATATTCTACATGTTTTACGAAATTCATTGTTTGTAGGAAAAAAACGCTGAAAAGGGGGGGGGGAAGGACCGACCTCCAAGGTGTTACTACGGCTGTATTTATTGCGCTATTCTTGGAGGTCAGTGTTCCGAGTCGGCCGGCGATTTGCACTTTTGACGTTATCAGACGGAGACTTTACCTCTTTCCACCATGGAAGAATGGAGTTGATATTAATTAAATCATTACGAATATCATATAATTAAAAAAATAGACCAATCAGTCTGCAGTAAACTTCGTATCATTTCCAGACGAGCTGGAATATGAGTCGTGGCGATTCTGCTGGGGTTACGATTCATGCGTGAGTAATGCAGTTGGGGCGGTAATAAGGCTCTTTAGCAGCTGGAGTTAGCTGCTCGGCTGCAGCATGAGCTCGCCACCAGCGGCTTGGCCGGACGCGCGGGCCTGGTTCTATCAGATCAATAGCTGGCGGATTTACATTACCTGCGCGTGACAAAGGTATGTAGATCTGCGTGCAGTTCAACAAAGCCAAAACAAGTTAGTTAGAGTCTAACTTACACGCGCCAGTTTGACTTAGACTCTTTTTGTCAGAGCGAAATTCTTACCTCGGGAACATGAATTCTACAATAAGTAACGTTAGTTAAGTTCCTCGAACACAATTTCTAAGTTCAGGGTTTGTCCGGGTCGTTTGTTTTCAAGCTATTCATTGAATAGGGCTAACAGCTCTCGCGCACTACGGTGTGAGTTAACACGAATTTTTCGCGGATTGCCCCATTTCCGTTGCAATAATGACATAAATAATGACATCAGAATATGTTTTACCACGAAGGAGGAAAATGCTATGTACAGACATTATCAATTAAAACAATATTTAAGCCGTTATTGAGAGTATGCGGAGCTGACACACACTCTGATGAACTTTATCGTCTATCTTCAGTCGTCGCGTGAGCTGCGCTGTAGCGATTATACCGGGTGTGATGTCACACAAAAAGGCCCTTTCCTGTAGCCGGTTTCGGAGATGGGAGAGGGTCAATTTATCGCAATTTTATTTTCATAAAACCCGAAGCTGACACACTTTCATGGCATGTTAGCTGCATAAAATGTTTAGATAACTCATTAAATTATAAAGTAAACTAAATTTGTTGAATTTTATTTTCTATGAATATCAACTTTAAAAGTGTGACTTGCCAATGGTCAATGTCTTTAAAGGCAAGGTCCACCCTGAGTCCCTGACTAAGTTGGTTTCAATAAAAGCAGAGCAATGAGAGAAACATATTAATGAAAGTGCGGTGAAAATCCACCACAGAAGAGCAAAGTTATGAACTTTCAAAGTTTTAAATTTGTGACGTCACATGCGAGCAGCTCCCCAATTGTCATGTAATATAAATTCCATAAAGTGCCATTTTCTCAGGAAATTGAAAATGATTTTACCTGTGCATTCAATATATAATTACAAACATTTCATACATGCTTCTATGAAAAAAAAATCAATTAATTATCATGAACCAATAAAAAGTGGCAATTTATTAAATTAATATTACTTGACATATGTGGAGCTGCTCGTATGTGACGTCACAAAATTAAAACTTAGAAAGTTCATAACTCTGCTATTCTTTCGTGGATTTTTGCCAAACTTTCATCAAAACTGTATGTTTCTCTCATTGTCCTGCTTTCATTAAAATCAACTTGATGTCAGGGTGGACCTTGCTTTTAAGCCATACATATCTTGCTAACGATAGCATAGCTTCCAGAGTTTAGTACTAGTTTTCAAGGGTGTTTATCCATCCATTCAAGCACTATTGTGACACTCTATTAAGTTGATTTTTCCCCCTAACTAGGAGCCCATATCAACAGCGTAATAAGATTGTGTTCTAAATAAGGAAACTGTTAAAACGCCTCATCAAAGAATTATAATTATATGTACTGGGAGTTCTGTAGTATATCATCTGTACTGCATCTCACCAGGGTCCATGTGCACTGAGCTAAAGTGTAAAGAGGACAATTGTGGTTTCCATTAAAAAATAGGTCTTATCATATTCAAATGATTAATCATTGTTATAGATATAATTCAAATTCTACTCACAAAAAATAGCATTTCCATCACTGTAGGGAAGATAATATACTTGAGGAAATTAATTTTAAAAAGTGGCATAAAAAGAATAAACTAATGTAATTATTGGGTTGTTTTTGTTTTTTTACAATCATTACAATGCAGTAGCATTAAAATGTTCTTTACAAGCAGCTCTGTATTTTTGTACATAACATGCTACTAAAGTTTGATTTTCTCAATGTTCAATCTAACACTTCTGACATAATTTCCTTTGTAAACTATTCAAGAAGACAAAAGTTAAGTGATAATTTTGTCCAAAACAAATGGAGGGTCACTCACAGTTTTTGCCAATATGTAGCTGATTTAGTAATACAATGGAATATTGGAAAGTCCCTATCTTTATTCTCCTTTTTAATTTCTAACAACTATTTAACTGATCTATTTCTCTGATTCTTCTACTTTTATTCAAAATATTCTGTTATCAGACTAGATTACCCCTTTAAAGTGGTCACAGGAATGATAAGAATCAACAGTTTACAGTATTTTCTTCTCCCTCACCCCACCCTCTATTAGTTGAGGGTTGAATAGGGAGTTGTATTTGTGGGGTCACATATTGTTCGGCAAAAGTGTACATTTCCAAGCAATGCTGATTGCCATTTGGTGGAAGAAAAGGAGTTTTTATAGTAAAATGCTACTGGGTTTTGATTGACTGTTCGCAAAGTCATTGAATCCTAAAATGCTCTCGCAGAACAACTAGAGAGAGTGTTTATACCAGACTTTTGTAATGGCTCTTAACAGCTTGGTGAAGTGTGACCACAATTCTGTTATAGTGGTAACAACCCCACTTAAAACCAACAAGATATAGATTTGGTAAATTTTTAAAGAATTACTTTTTCTCTTATTTTGTTTTTGAGATAGACCCATATCATGTATTAATGCCACGGAAATCGCACAAGCTCAAACACTTCCCTTTTCAAGCAGTAGACAATGTGGATGTTGGGGGGGGGGGCATTTTGTAAGGGGTAATGGGGATGTCTGCCCATAGATCATGAGAAATAACATGTCATTCTAGCAATTTTTGATAGGTCTGATATTGTTTTATAATGTCTGGCTATTACAGTATCATACTTAATAAAGTTTTATGAAATTTAGTCTGATTACAGAAAACTACATGTATACTAAAGCTTTAGAGAGCTTTCCTTATATAAATCAGCTAATTTTGAAACTATTTGGGGCTTTGGCACAGTGTAAATAGATACTGGAGTTTTCAACAATGAAAGTTCCATGCAATTATCTTGCTCTATCCTTATCCCATTTATTGGTGTAAAGCACTCCTTTTATGTCTACTTTTATACTTTTTAAATCAGTATTGTGTCTTTTGAATGCATTCACTTCTGTGCTCTAGTCCCGTTTTGTGCTTTAGGCTTGTAATTCAGTTTAGAAATAATTGCCTCTATTTAATGCTCATCTAAATTGCATACTTTAAGAGGACTTCCTTTCATTCTGTTTTACAGATTCTATGTATCCATTCTGTGTAGTGCAATTCATTCCAGTCCTCCATTTTATTCCAGTTTTTCCGTGGGATGCTGTTGCAGTTTGCTTCTATATTTGTTGATCATTTAGCATGTTTGTAGTAGGCTCATACACAATTGATATAAGCTCACCTGAGAAGTTTCACTGTCATTTGTATTCAAGCTCCACACACCATTTTCACAAAATAAATAAAATCTGGAGAAATGGAGTACTGGAATACAAAAGTTGTTTTCTTTGGCATGTATTTCTCATTCCAAAAATACACAGTATTCCAAACTAGTCCTCATATGCATCAAATTATTTTACTGTTTTTGTTGTAAGTTAAAATTAGTTTTGGTAGAAAATATAACTCTTCATCAATCTTTCACAAACTATTCTATTGTCATCCCAGACCTCAGAAAAGAACACCAAACTTACTGAATTTTTTTTTGCAGTGACAAATTGTGATGTTTAAATTATTAGAGAGTAGGTAGCAGTTTGTGCATTTCCTATGTGCCCCACAACCATTTTTATTTTTTATCAGTTTCTAAAAAAAAAAATGGAAGTGTTTCTGTCTCAGAGCATGTGAGTTTCAGGGCACTAATAGATGATACAGGTCTATCTAAAAACAAAATAGTAACAAATTTTCACCATGCACCAAAACTATACTTGGGCTGTAACACACAGAATAGATAAGGATTGTTTAAAAAAAAAGAAATTAAGTGATGATAAATACTGGTTATAATTAATGTTATTGATATCAAATAGGTGTAAACTTTTTACGTCATAGCTCTGGAAGATTATTGGTATAAGTTGGTTTTTCTCTTCTTCTTTTGCAATCTACTGTGGTTATCTTATCTCAAAATTTAATAAAATTGTGATGTAAAAAATATTGTCTCATAAAATGTGCCTGAAAAATGACAAATATCACTATAAAACTTGTTTGATGTCTTTCAATGTGTTTACCAAATACTGTAGCATGTTATCTCTCTTCCTCTGTTTATGGAAGTTATATAATTTTATGAATGCAATAATCTAGTTATAAAATATACACAATCAAACAAACCATTCATAAGATTAGAACTGGTAAAAAACCATTGGTATACCCATGTTTAGAAGTCCATCTATAATACAAAGTAATAAATATGTGTCGTTTCAAATGTTGGGTGAATATTAAGCCCCGGAAATTATAGACTAGTCACCACAATTTCACAAAGTTGTAGACCATGTCACCCCAATTTCAGAAGTTCGGTGGACATTATATCAGCCCCCCCCCCCCTTCAAAAAGGGGAGGTGGTCATTGTCATGTCAAGGAGTACCTCCTTGGTCATGTACAGTACTAAACTTTTGATGGGTTTACTGTGTAGGGTCACATAATAAATTAACATGTAGTAAATATAATCATGATAGAAGTTCATTTTTATATACTCTAGGTTTCTATGCAGTTTTGATGCACAAAGTTTTGAACAAGTCTTACTATGTGATGAAGACCCCCCCCCCCCCCACTCTACTGTTCACACAATGTTTATGACCTTGTTGTAAATGTATATATATCATTTGCTATGAATTATTTGATTGGCCTTCTAGATCATTGGTGACTTGGTTGGCTGTTGTTCATATTTGCATTTTTACACTCAAACAGAATAATGCACATTTATAAGATCCTGGATTAAAACAAAAAAAAATAAGTGCTCTGGCTGAGACTTGAACTCAAAACCGTTGGCACTTGAGGCTAATGTGCAACGCCAAATTATTTCAAGATAAACCTGTTATCATTCATCCATAGGGGGCAAAGGTACATGAGCAATCTCACCGTTTTTGGCACAGTGAAAAACAAGTCAACAACTGTTATCTGGTGTGGTGTCGAAGAACGAAAAAGATCCTGTTCAATTGATTTGTATTTCAAGCTCAACATATTTTTCTTCCTCTCATCTTAAACTATGATTTAGAATTGCTTCTTAGTCAGTGCTGGTTATCCATTACTATATGTGACCTGATCTAGCGTAACCCCGCACTTGTTGGCAATTTACATTGTGGAGAAAACCACCATTTTCAAAAGTTGAAAATGGGTCTCAGGGGCCAAATTGAGGTTTCACATTTCTGGAAAGAAGAATTATTCCTCATCCATCTGCCAGAAATATTAACTCAAAACATGAACTGAAAAAAAAGAGATTTATGATTTTATAAAACAAGGTAATGTGGTCGTTAATGCGTAAGTCAACTTTAAAAACCCCTTTTCCAGTTTCCTTATAATGCGTCAACAAAATGTTTATAACTGAGCCATATGTCATCCAATATCTGTGAAAAAGGTACCAAATTAAAGCTTTTATGAACAGATATTTTCAGGGGTAAAAAGATCTCAATTTTGATTTTTGCCACCAAATGCCGGGTTTTGCTGGCTCTGGCCACATACATGTGTGTAGTTTATGTGTATCTAAACATTGATTGTTTATCAGATGACAACAATGTGTTTGAACAACATGAAATTGTGATTAAGGACTTGTTTTAAAAGGACCGAAAAGTCGCGTATCGTGTAGTCTGACTGCCAGACCATTATTCTGGAATCTACAGCCAAACCTGCCGCTCCGCGGAAGGCTCCTGCTTCGCAGGGGAGGTCTGAAATTCAGACTACGTATCGTGATGTTTTAGAGCTGGCCCAGCTTGGGTAATATTCGGCAGTGTTTAGTTTTGATGAACAGTAGTAAAATGAAATTTTCTCATATTGTGTTTGTAGATGGACCTATATCATCTATTGATGCCATGAAACACACACACTCTGAAACACTTTTATTCTTTCAGAATTGCAAAATAAAGGAAAAATTAGGGCACCTCAACTTTTTTGTTATAAAGGAAATGTAGTGAAATTTGCTCCCTGTCATTATTAACAATTCTCAGTAGCTTTGATGTTGTTTGTGTGTGTGGCATGACAATACCTTACATGAAGAAAGACTGATGACAAATTGGTCTTGTCAATCACTTAAATTTGACTTTAAATGAATATATGATGTTTCTAAACACACTTTTACAAACAGCTTTGCTTCAATATAAGTACTGGATTTTACTTGTTTGATTCTTCACCTAAGTGGCAAGAGGTGCGTGTATGTGGGGGGGGGGGTGCAAGGAGATTGCGCAAACCCGTGTTTGCGTGGGTGTATAGATAAACACCACCACTACCACCACCTCATTCACAAATTTCCCTTTAAAAAAATCCCCTTTTCTGCCCAAATTAATGGAGTGTTGGTAATGGACCGCTGATCACTGGTTACAGGCCAAACTGACAATGGTGCAACCAACAAAGTTTACCCAATTCTTATGCACACGGATCACCACAATGACAATAATGGGGTCCACTTCTGAAGGTCTGAGCTGCAGGATTTTTTTTCTCTCCTCTGTTTTTTTTACCTGTGTATTTTTCACCTTTTTTTTTTTAGGGGCACATATTATGTATGCCCAAGATATGCTCTGTTTACGCAGTGACTGAGTCTATAGACCCAACCCCCCTTGCCTGTGATGGATAGCATGTCACAATAGACTGTCACAACAGCACAGGTAGCAAGCTCCAAAGTGCACTTCTTTTTTTTTTTCTGGTGACCCTGTTTACACTGAGAATGAGGCTCAGAAAATTAAAGGAGAATTCCAGACTTAAAGGCAAGGTGCACCCTGATGTCAGTTTTAATAAATGCAGAAGAATGAGAGAAACATATCAATTAAGGTTTGGCGAAAATCCACCAAAGAATAGTGGAGTTATGAAGTTTCAAAGTTTTAATTCTGTGACGTCACATATACGAGCAGCTCCCTATATATCATGTCATAATAATTCAATAAAGTGCCATTTTCTCCAAAAATGGAAAATGATGTTACCTGTGCATTCAATATGTAATGTAATTAGAAACATTATTTCATCCATGTTTCTATGAAAATAAAAACATTGAATCATCATGAACCAATAAAAAGTGGCGATTTATTGAATATATGCTCATATGTGATGTCAAAAAATTAAAACTTTGAAACTTCATAACTCTGTCATTCTTTGGTGGATTTTCGCCAAACTTTCATTAATACGTTTCTCTCATTGTTCTGCATTTATCAAAACCAACTTGATGTCAGGGTGACCCTTGCCTTTAAAAAGATACACGTTTGTCATGTTATCACCAAAAAGAGATAGTGTAAACTGGGTGTGTAATTTTTCTTCCCATTGTAAGGAGCTGTGTGTGATAGTCACTTTGATAACCTTCTGTGGAGTGTGTATATTCAGTCTAACTCTTAAAGAGCCAGTATTGCCACATTTCCACTTTACTTTACAGCGGTGAGATGTTTTCAGCGACTGACCATGACAAAGTACAATACAATTCAAGAGTTGTCGAAGTTGATAGTTTTGGTCAATCTGACAAATTTTCATCAAGGGTTTTTTTTTCTTTTTTTAATGAAAAAAAAATGGTATTGTGATACCAGACACCAGAAAACAAAATTTGAAACCTGCTAAAGATTGTATGTTTAGAATGACATGTTGTGATTTTTGTTATTTAGCAGATGTCCATTTAGGCTACCTATGGTAAAAATATTAGCAGCTCTGACATGTTCTGTTTTTATGAATTTCTCAAAGATGGAATTTCTCCCAAAAGTGGAAGCATTTCAGAGTGTGCAATTTCAGGACATTAGAAGGTCATATAGGAAGATTTTTTATTTATTTTTTTTAAATGGTAGGTAACTGGGGGAAGTTTGTTAAACTACCTTGAAATATTTAAGTACTTAGAGGCTTTCAATGAGTCTTGTTTGGTATGTACACATACATGGCTGTACACATAATTATACACAAACATGCTGAGAAGAAAGAAAGATCACATATTAAAAAAAAAGAAGGAAAGAACACTTGGACATGGGGATGCCTCATAAGTAGGCCCTACTTTGAGATTACAGCTAATCTAAAAAAAAATCAAAAGTAAAATGTTGAATGATATAGGCCTAGGCCTACAGTAAATAAAGTATCAAATTTGAGATATTTAATATTTTTCTTTTAATGATGAAAAAGGAGTCCCATAATGTATTTCTAAAAAGTGATGGGAGTGGGTAAAAACAATTTAAGTTCACTTTGGGAAGGGATTATGATGCCATTATATTTGGCAAATGTATACTGATCAAATGTTTGACTACTAATTGCATTTGTAAGACCAACATGTTTCATTGTTGAAAATACATACATGTATATATTCCAATGAGTTACTGTTATGCCCATGAAAAATGAGTGAAGTAAGTACTTTTCAAAGTGCTGAGTTCATTGCCCTTTGGGGGAGAACAAATGTATTATTTATTATGGCCGATTGCATTTGTTTGTCAGTGGGAACTATTCAACTTGTGTGTTCACTTGTAAAAAAAAATAATAATACTTTAAAGAGGTAGCCCTGTACCCCTGCTTAATTCAAAGCTGATCTCCACCCCACCCTCAACTTTCTTGTGGTTAACTGTGTGTGTGTGTGTGTGTTTTGGTGTATTGACCTCTAGGTTTTTGAAGCATGTTGTACCTCAAAACCACCTCATTTGAGGGCAAAAGACTGGATGGATAGAAGATCTGGCAAATAAAAACCACAAGATTGTGATACATATGGATGTAAATAACTATGATACACAAGGGTTTTTATTGGCTTACTAGTTGATGGTTGATTTATTTATTGTCCTGTAGGCAAGCCTGGCTACTAGTTTTCATTAAGCCTTTCAATACTGTGGCAACAAATTTCCACTAACTTTTGTGTGTTCTTTTCTCAGTGTAGTACTGGGAGGTTTAATTGCCAGTTGTTTTATATATAATTTCTGAGAAACTTTGACATCAACTCACCCTGATTACTTTAGTAGGTGCAAAGATCAGGTAAATGTATGATAATCGCTGTTTTGGACTTAATTTAAAGGGACCGAAAAGTCGCATATCGTGATGTTTCGAGCTGGCCCAGCTTGGGTAATATTCGGGAATGCCCGTATACATTCGCAAAACGAGTGCACACGAATTGTGTACATTTCCCTATGCAGCACACATTCAATCGAAGAAAGGCGAAATGCACACGGCCCTTCTGTTCACAGCTCCACGATTGTTGTTACGTGCGGCCTTGCAATAGTTGCAAGCGAATGGTATTGAACATTCATGGATTACTAGCGGCGCATCCCTTTAACCCATTGGTAACAATTTTATTTCAACATAACATGTATTCTCCCTAGACCCCAGCCTGAGATATCTCATTCTTAGTCTCCAGTGGGTTAAAAAATATAATCAAGACTCAGTAGCCGGACTAAATGTATTCTAAGACAGCGTACCTGTTTTTATTTCACTTCTGATACAAGTTGGGGGCGGGGGGCTTTGATTTTTCAGGAGGATATTTCATGTGCTCTGTAAGAAAAAGTGATAGACGATGTAGGCCTACATGTATGCCCATATTTTATTTGAGGTTACAAACACAACCTCGCCCCCACAAAAAAAAATATATATATATCAGGTAAAGGTCTCACTTTTGTCATGCAATTATTCATGTGTGCATACATTGTTTGTATCCACCTTTGAATGAAGTTGGCTTAACACCTTACCCCCCCCCCCCAACCACACACACACACACATACAATACACATTCATGTACACCCAACCATGCACAATGATACCTTTACTGGATTTTCTTCAGGGGGGAGGGAAGCACTAGTGATAAAAGAGGGTGGGGTTACTGGTGTGAATTAACCTTTTTTCCATGATCTCCCCCTTCCCTCCCTTCCCCCTCCCTCCATTCCCTTCCCCTCCCTTCCCTTCCCCTCTCCTCCCTTCCCTTCCCCTCCCCTCCCTTCCCCACCCCCAACAAATATGCATCTCATATATTTTACATGGGCTCCAATATGTCTCCCAGTAAGACTGAGCATATGTGTTGGACATTAAAAAAAAATAAAATAATGTGTTTGTGACATAATATTTATGACATAATGGTTTGTGATGAGTGCATTGCAATGCATAAAAAAAATCATATTTTTTTCCTATATAACATAGCTTGTCTTTTGATCCTCATTCATCACACTACACAGTCTGTTACTGTTGTTTCATTTTTCTAAATGGTAAATGACCTTTGAGACAAACGGAATAGATATTAAAAAGAATCGTCATTGCTTGTTGATTGAGAAGTCAATGATAATTACCCGTACTTGATCACTTATTTCTCTTTTCATTCAACTCGAAGGTAGAAACCTGACTACGCTCCTATCAGAAAGATAACAATTCATCATAAATCAGATGTCATGGAAATAAAAGACGAGCTAGACAGTATTGTTTGATTTCATTACATACAAGCACCTAGCCAGGGGCACTTCAGAGAAATAATTGGAGATATGTATTGACTTGTCTTAACCACAAAATAGATATGAATATACAAACGGTAACCATATAATGTCCAATTTACTGGCATATGTCAGATCCGTTTGTTATAGGAATGAGTCATAATTTCTTATCAATGTCTTGTTTGCTAGCTTTCAAAATAATAATCAAGGATTGATGTATGGGTTGAGTATGGATTTTTTGTTTATGATAATTAAAATGAGTGATATCCTAGGGCAACGAGGGTAGAAGATAATTCATTTCTGATTTATAAAGTTGTATAAATGGTGGGATTCTATAACTGTTGTCAAAGATTACCTCGATACGAAAAAGAGAAACTTCAATTTTATAAAAATTTTGATCTAATTATTGTGGTTCTTTTGTAAGAAAATTGAATCTTTAAAGAATTGTTTTTCTGTGTCATCCTCCAAAACACGCACTGGACTTCATCTCCAACAAACTATCATCAGGGGTATGTAAAATGAAAGATACTGTTTTTGGTAGTCAAATGTCTCAGTCATTTGCGATGATCGATGTCACAAGTCTCTGATAATATATAATACAGTATTCAGAACTATGTGTGTATGTATTGAAATAACCAAAAATAAGTAAGGGGGCATAACAACTGAGTGCTAGAAAGTTTAGAATTTTTAAAAACTTTTACAAGTGCAATTTGTCATATATTTTTATGTATACCATTTCCCCAAGAAAGAATAAATTCATTTAGCTAATAAGAGGCATGGGAGTGTAGTGATCGAGTGCTAGAGGTTTTTTTTTTTTTCAACCCTGTCAAGGGCTATTTCTGATACATTTCCCCAAGAAAGCATTGACTTGCTTTAAAAAGTGAAGGCAAGGGAATAGAGTGACTAAGCACTATAAATGTTTGAAACTTTGAACAGTTTAGAAGTGATATTTATTGGTAGATTTTTTAAAATTCAATCATTATCACCACCACCACCATTATCATCATCATCATCATAATCACCCTCATTGATATTATCTTTAACTTCATAATATTGGAGGTAATAATAATACCGCACCTCAAATATTGGGGTGGGGGCATTCCCCTATCCCCACCTCATTCTCTATGGGATCAAATCCCACTGTTTTACTTTTATTGAAAATGTGTGTTGATATCAAATTGGAATACACCTTTAAGGATAAGGTTTTTTAAAGATTTAAGATTGACTAGGATGACAAAATCTGGAAACAGGTGTATTTGTGTTGTGCCAAAATTCATGAAACCATTCTTCAACAGAACAATAATTCTGTCAAAAAAAAGAAGCCTTTCACATAAAGCTAAATAGGAATAAAATGTTTATCAGACTAGAATAAATGTACTGCCAGTAAGCAAATATTATCTGACAAAGATATCATGAACTGAGGATAATCCCCGGCGTAATAATAAAAGGAAGGATTTCAGCGGAAAATAGGTGAAATGCAAACATATAAGCTACCTAGACATAAATACTCTCACAAATCACAATCATATACACAGAAAAAAAAACCCAGGAACCATACCTTGCAGTAGAAGGGTCGATGGCTTTAGCTTTTGAATGGATTTGTGAGATTCATTTTGGATAATATATTTTTTTCTCCATATTTCAGTGTGGTTTGGATTCACACCTCCACTCCTTTTCAGTAAACGCAGCACGTTATCGAAATCTACCATGAATGGGAATTGTTAGCATTGGGTTATAATTGATCAAATAGAATGGTATGAAACCAGAAATGCGTATCCAACAATTTCGAGATAGAAACCCAGAGAATTAAAGTCGCACTAGAGCTTAAAGGGTAGTGACATGATTGGGAGAAACAAAAAATGCCCCTTGAACCAAATTGGTTGAAAGGTATATTAATGGATACATCAGCTGGAGTGTATCTCTCATTGGCTGGAACAATTTATCTTGAATTTGTTTACGTAAGCCAAATCAAACATGACCATACTAGCATTTTGTTTCTCCCGAGCCCTGATAGAATTAGATGCCATAGAGAGCTACACAATAGATTTGTCTGTCACAAGGCATACTGATGAAATTATTTTAAAGCCACTGGCTAACATTTACCACAGTTAAAAAAAAATGTGAGCAACATAATCATCCACGCTCCAAGTGTCTTTGTAGAAGGTCTAAAAATAAAGCCCTGAAAAATTGTTATTTCAAAATTTGTCATTTCAAAATGATTATTTAGTGCTTTAAAAAAGTGAAAATCGTAAGTTGACCGGATTCACCTGCCCATTTCCTCCCATAGACTTACTGTGTGTGGATCTAGGCTATTTTTTACTCGCCCCGAGTACTAATTATTTATTCATTCATATCTTGCCAGTAGCAGCATAAATTTCCAAACTTTTTTATTCTGGGTTGTTTACTTGTCCATTCAAACACTACTATGTAGCTCAGATAGCAAAGTTTGACACTTTTTTGATTTGACGCTCCACAGTGTTAGCCTATTACTTTAAGAATGAGTCAACTTTTGACTACAAAGTTTGCTCAGTAGAATCCTTGCACAATTTACTTGATTCTAGAATAGTCTTACCCCAAGTTGAGGACTAGTCCCCAATCATGTCATTCACCTTAAACTCTTAACATGTCACTGGTGCAAAACTTGTGCTACAAATATTATCTTTTCAATCAGTGCTATAAGAATAAGAAGTATGGCAGCAATTTAGATCGTTGTTATATTTTATTGTAGAGGAATATCCTTCACTGAATAGACCATAAAACTGATTACATTGGATATTTGCAACTTGAACTGAATTTGAAATTTGCTATAAAAATGTGGCAAATAATGAGTTAATAGAAGTTATAGGTCTATCTACTAAAACGAAAGAAGAGAAAATTTCATTTTTCACAATCAACCAAAATTATACTCTGCTTTTAACTAAGAACCACACAGTTTTCATGCAAGAATAACTGGAATGTAAATCAATGACATGATACAGCAATTTTTGTTACCATGTAACATATAGCATACGCACACATTTCTGCAGTTCTCTGTTCATTTATTTTGTATCATGACTAACGGTGAACTATCGTCCTAATTTGCTCACCCCGAGTGCGGTCCGAACTGAAAGTGTATACGCCCACTCTCGGGTTGACATTGGTTTCACGCATTAATCACACTTCAAATGTCATTGTTCTTGTAATAGGTAGTTGAGATATCATTAATATCTCGTTCATCAAAACCTCTATCTAATCACCACGGCAACAGGAAGTGTCGATCATTGAAATGAGGAAGTAATAGCGAGACATATTTGTATAATTTTTTGATACGTTTATAAGTAGGTCATTACAGTAAAAGGAATTCATGACCCCAAGACTGAAACAAAAATACTACACAATAACGACTAATTTAAATTATAGATATGCAGTCTGCAGTAAAGAGCTGGAGCTCGTCTATATTTATATACATATTGATTCATTTCAGCGAACAACTGGTCGCTAGAATTCATAACACATTTCAAATTGAAATCATCATCAATATGTATGTTTGGAATGAATTAAATTTGTAATCAAAACTCAGTCAAATTAAAGCCACAGGCTAACAATGACCACAGTTTTAAAAATGTGAGATTCAAAATAGAATCTTTAATAAGGTCTAAAGATGAAGCCCTGAAAAAATTGAGTTTCAAAATGATTATTTGTGACCCGTCACCACGATACCCTGATAAAGTCGCACACCCCAAAGTTAACGAAAGCACAAAATAATGTAAGTAGGATGTAAAATATGACAGTGAAATGTCTTCAAAAATCAAATTTATATGTCCTTCACATGTTGTAACAGTTTGAATTTTCATATTTTACACGCCAAATTAATTTCTTTCTACTTTTATGTTTTATAAGATGTGCGACTTTATCAGGGTATCGTGGTGACAGGTCACATTTAATATTCAATGCTTTAAAAAAGTGAAAATCTACAAGTTGGCCAGATTCACCTGTCCATTTCCTCCCATAGACTTACTGTGTGTAGATCTAGGCTATTTGCTATTTGCTAATTGCTTATTCATTCATATCTTGTCAGAGGCAGCATAAATTTTTAAACTTTGGTATTCTAGTGTGTTTATTTGTCCATTCAAACACTACTATGTAGCTCAGATAGCAAAGTTTGACAATTTTTTAATTTAAAGCTCCACAAAGTCTGAATCTACTACCACAGTACTGGGAAGTTCAACATAATATGCAGTGATAACACTGTTATACTTTGAACTTTTTAAAGTGATAGTATGATTTAAGCTTTAGATGAAGCTTAATATTTAGTTTAGTGTTCTGGTAATAAGATTTTAAAAAAAAAATCCGCAAATGTAATGCAGAAAATATTAACACCCTGAAAATTTTGCACTCTGATATGGTTTAGGGAATTAACTTTAGGTCAATTCAACCCTGCAATCAGAGGAAAAGGACCAATTTTCAGTGACCAACAAATATTTTCTGTCATAAATGAATGCACTATTTCACTTCAAGATCTTTTTTTTCATATTAATGATAAAATCTATCTTTAACCAGGTTTCCAAAAGAAAAAGAAAATCAACCAAACCTATCGTTTTATTTCTTGGTTTTTGCATTTTTGCTGAGACTGAAGTGTTTCAAATTTGTTTTTCTGCTTGTTACATATATCCTCAAGTGTTTATATGGTGTATAATAATAATGATGTAAAAAGAAACTAACCATATACAAAAATGTACGCAAACTACACTGTATAAGTGAATTCGGACCAAACAGTTTGAAATTTATATTGTGATGATAAATTCTTTTATAGATTCCTATTAGATGCAATCAAAACATGTATATTTTTGATATTTTATGTGAAGGTATGCTTCTAAATCTTTTTAACAGTGGCCTAACTGGCAAAATAATTATCTGATATCTCCCGTACACTGAGCAAGGTATTTGACACGCATCATGGGCTATTGTAAATAGAATTTCAACAATCAGAATTCAATCTTGCGTGCAGTGTGCATTAATCGTGGGAAAATCCAAACGGTTTTGGGATGGGCTCACATTTAAAATATACCTCTCTCGTCTTCCTCCTTTGATTTATCAACCCTAATGTATACCCAGAGGGGACGATTTCATTTGCTGATCAATCCTAATTATCAGATGTGCTGATTCGTCGCCCATTAGTATGTGTGTTTGTCTATTGTCGTTTAGCAATTACGTGCTGTTTCATTTCGTACATCGTATATCTTAATAGTTTAAAACTTTGAACAAGATACAGGAGCCCGAGGATGACAATGCAACAGGTCCTTTACAAGATAGGTAATGAGGCTTGACGAGAGAAGATCATTCACCGACTTCTAGTTTTGTTTTGCCTTGTTTTTTTATTTGACTGGTAGAATCATTGAAAATTGATGTACCTGATTTTATAGTTTGCCCCAAAGGCAGGAGTAAGGTGGGTCAGAAAGGAACAAATACATGCAATGAGTCACAATACCAGTGTATGTGTGTTCAGCAATCCGTGATAAACACAACCTGAAAAAAAAAAAAAGAATGGGGCAAGCCAAAACAGAAAAAAATAAATATGAAAATAAAGAGTACAAAAAAAATAACTGCCGATGCATAGGTGTTCTTATAACACCATA
The DNA here is from genome assembly GCA_001188425.1 of Eucidaris tribuloides. Taxonomy (NCBI): domain Eukaryota; kingdom Metazoa; phylum Echinodermata; class Echinoidea; order Cidaroida; family Cidaridae; genus Eucidaris; species Eucidaris tribuloides. The sequence continues at coordinate 40,561 of JZLH01S0448513.1, forward strand.
CAAATATGGCAGGTTCAAAGATTCATTTTTTTTTCTCTCTTCTGCCTTGGTATATTGTTCTTTTCTTTCCCTTTCTTTCCGTATCTGGCATTGATTGAGCGCTGTCTATAGTCGAGTGCTCGGTGTACCGTGAAACGAAATGCACATGATATGGATGTCGCACTCTTTACCTTTCCTTTTCGGGTCTGTTTTGAAACTACATGACGTACAAACACTATCTAGTGCTCTATTTGTACAAAGTGAATGGGACATTCTGCTTATAAAAAAATAGTTTGTAGACTCTATATGAGTTTTAGACAATCATTTGGTTGTCAAATTTGTTCTGTGGTGAATTCATTGAATGTTCTGAAATGATTTGAAGTACCGTAACCCAGATTTTGTCAAGGTGTTGTGCCCGTCGGCTTTCGTTATAATTGATTCATCTCTGTTTTTGCCTCGTCTGCGTGCATCGGTTAGCTTGAAAGGAGTACCCACAGCACGCGGCCCTTTAGCGGTATTTTTGTTCCAAAAAGAAAGAAAAGGGTATCATTGTTGTTGTGCCTATCTTTTGCATTCATAGGTAATTAAACAATGAGGAATACTACAATAATGAGAAACACCAAAAAATCCTCACAAAATAAGCATTTGTATCTGATTTGTTTGAAGTGTTAAGTGAATAGTAACTAGACTTCAGACTAAAATATGGATGTATCACATGGTAAAAGAAGACTATACACCTTCTCGCCTCACTTGTTACCGTGGTTACGGTGGTTTGTTTTCCGACATGTGCATGAATGCAAGACAGACACAGATGATGAACATTTTCATTTTCAAACCAATAGGTCTTCAAAATGACTGAATCTGTGAGAAAATTAGCCTCCATTGATTCACGTTAGTAATCCCTCACCTTGGGACGGTGGTTACTGTGTTTTTATTGTCATGCCTTGTTCATGGAGTTTACAAGTGATAATGGTCTGCTTGAATAATTGTTTTGTGTATTTCTGAAGGCGGTTTGATTTTGCTTTAATGTGCATTTTCCATAGACCTCGTGACGAGATATCTCATGTCTAATCTTCATTGGGTTAATTTTTTTTCATGAAGGTTGCAGAAAATTTTGCAAGAAATGTTGCTAATGGAGGGCTAGCTGGGACTCATGTCTATTACTATCCATGTTTACAGTTTCTAATTATATCTCAATAGAAACACCCCTACTAACCACATTTACAAGTAAAATTGTGACATGTCGCCACGATGCCCTGATAAAGTTGCACAATTTATAAAACAAAAATTGAAAGATACTTTGGGTGAAAGATATGAATATATAAACTTTTGCAACATGTGAAGGTCATATAACTTTTGATTTTTGAGGGCATTTCACTGTATATTTCAACCTAATTACGATAATTTTCACTTTCCTTAGTTGTGCGGTATGCGACTTTATCAGGGTATCGTGGTGACGGGTTACAATTGTATTTCAATAGATACATCCCTCACTAATTGCAGGTAATTGGATCGGATTGTACATGCGGTCGTTCCAACTAGTCAAAAATTTATGAAATCACATTAGATACATAAAAAAGTGGCCGTTCATATGGAAATGACAAACGATTTTTGAAATGGACCAGTAATTTGGAACAATGACATGTCCATATCTGCAGTAGATGTGTGGGATTACTAGTACTTATTCAGTTTAGGGGCTCTTGACTGTTGATGGAAATATGGGACCATGCAGAGATACCAGTGATGTATCCAAGACCCGGCCTTGAGGCCAAATTCTGGTGGCCTTGGACTCGGTCTCGGTCCGAGTCTCCTGTACAAAGCCTATGGAAGGTTGCATTTTGGGGTGGCCTCAGTCTCGATCTTGGTCCGAAACCCTATGAAAGGTTGTGTTTTGGGCCGGCCTCGGTCTTGGTCTTGGTCTGTGTCACCTGTACAAACCCTATGAAAGGTTTTGTATTGGGGCTGCCTCGGTCTTGATCTTGGACCGAGTCACCTGTACAAATCCTATAAAAAGTTTGCATTTGGGATCCGTCTCAGTCTTGGTCAGAGTCACCTGTACAAACCCTATGGAAGGTTGTGTTTTGGGGTGGCCTCGGTCTTAGTCTTGATCTATGTCACCTGTACAAACCCTATGAAAGGTTATGTTTTGGGATCCGTCTCAGTCTTGGTCAGAGTCACCTGTACAAACCCTATGGAAGGTCGTGTTTTAGAGCGACCGGTCTCGATCTTGGTCCAAGTCACCTGTACAAACCCTATAGAAAGTTTGCATTTTGGATCCGTCTCGGTCCGAGTCACCTGTACAAACCCTATGGAAGGTTGTGTTTTAGGGCGGCCTCAGTCTTGGTCTCAGTCCGAGTCACCTGTACTAACCCTATGACAGGTTGTGTTTGGGGATGGCCTCGGTCTCGATCTTGGTCCGAGTCACCTGTACAGACCCTATAGAAAGTTTTGCCTTTTGGATCCATCTCGGTCTTGGTCCGAGTCACCTGTGCAAAGCCTATGGAAAGGTTGTGTTTTGGGGCGGTCTCGGTCTCGGAACCTGTGGTCTCGGATACGACATTGAGAGAAACTAGGTAGGCATTCAAATGGTGACTCTGTACTGCAGCATTTTCCAGCCTCAAGGTAACAAGACTTTTTTGGTGTCACTTTATTTTCTGTGAAGTAAAAATCAAACATTTACCTACATATGAATAGCTGCATGTCAACTACAATAAAAAAAAAATCTTTTTCGAGAGGCCACTCACATTCTGTGTTAGATATTTTTGTGAGAATCAAACTCCAATCACTCACACGTCCACGAAAGGTAAATTTGCTCATTTAACGGACCATAACAACACTCGCTCCCCGTCAGTTCATTTATTGTTATTGCCACGGCAAGTTCAAGGTCCGAAATTTGCGGTTTAATTACGATCAAACAAGCCCCTTTTATGATCAATTTATTGCCCAAAGTAGATAAAAGTTCCACCAGTTCATTGACTTAGCTTCACTCATCTGATGCCATAAACCATATCTTTACAGTTGTCATATCTCTAAACTCTAAAGTCATAGTATCTTTAACTTCCCATAAAATGATAAGTTCAACACTGACTAAGAATGAAATCAAATTTATGTGATTTATCTCAGTCTCAAGGGATTATATATAAAATCATACAAATTTGTTACGTTTGTATTTCATTTTGAAATATATATTTGCATTTACACGTGTGATCTGTCCATGAAGAATAAATTTCAAATTCTTCATACAGTGTCAAACAAATGCCTGAAATTTAGAAGGCACTTTTATTCTATATGATACAGGTAAAGTTAATAACTATAACAATGATTGATCTGAAAATCATTTTCAAATATCAAAATACTGTATGACAGAGTCTCTGTTATGTCTAATAAAAAAATGCCTGTTGAGCATTAAAGGCATCATATAACAATGTTTCCAGTTGAAAAAATCTGAGCTACATGCTACCTGTGTCTCTGATAAGGTCTAAAAATGAAGCCCTGAAAAAAATTGCAGTTCAAAACGATCATTAAATGAAAATCATTTGAGCGACCATTTCCGTTTTCCTCCATAGACTGCTGTGTAGCAGAATTTTGATCAGCTGAGAATAATTGATGCGCCAATTTTCATCTGTACATATTTTACCAGTGACAGCATAACTGTCTAATGTTGTGTGTTCTAGGGTGTTTATTTATCCATTCAAACACTACCAGATATGTCAGATAGTAAAGTTTGACATTTTTAAAATGGGGCTTCCACAAAGTTATATACATATATACAGTGTGTCTCAAAAATAATTGTGCACGCGAAAAGCGCCCTCTTAGGTAATGAGAACAACATTTTTGTGACGTGATGCTTACATCACCATCAAGGGCATAGTCTTAGCTTTCAAATGACGTTTGTTCTGTTCAGTTTGCTTGTTTTAATCCTGAGATATATTTTCAGTTAACAACGAAAAGGTAAAATCACAAATGTGCCACTTTTGCTACAGTCAATATAGCATCAGGCCCTCTTCCCGTAAAAGTGAAACAGTTGTGATTCCACCATTTTGTTTTTTACAAGATATCTCAAGATCAAAACAAGCAAATTGAACAGAACAAACAGCATTTGAAAGCTAAGACTTTGCCCTTAATGTTGTCATAAACATGTGTCACAGCAGTATTTTCCAACTGTCAAAGAGGGCACTTTTTACTTGAACAATTTTTTTCAGACGTGCTGTAGCATGTCTCAAAAAAAATCTGCAAGTAAAAAGTGCCCTCTTCGGCAATTAGACAATACTCTGGTGACATTATGCTTACATCAACGTCAAGGGCAAAGTCTTAGCTTTCAAATACCATTTGTTCTGTTCAATTTGCTTGTTTTAATCTCGAGATATGTCATAAACAACAAAAGGATGTTATCACAATTGTGTCACTTTTACTCCAGACTGTAGTAAAAGTGGCACAATTGCGATTTTACCCTTTCTTATTTAAATTAAGATATCTCAAGATTAAGACAAGCAAATTAAACAAAACTAATGGTATTTGAAAGCGAAGACTATGCATTTGACGTTGACGTAAGCATCATGTCACAAGAGTATTTTCTAATTGCCAAAGAGGGTGGTTTTCACTTGCAAAATTTTTTTTGAGACACACTGTAGTGTCTTTAAGTACAATATATCCTGGACTGAGGTCTATGGAGAATGTGTGCTTCTTTCACAATTAAATCATCTTCAACATGTTAAAGGTTAGTGACATGATTGGGAACACTTGAAAATGCCTCAAGAACCAAATGAGTTGAAATATATACCAACGACACACTAGCAGGAGTGGATCTCCCACCTGGGAGGATTTGTCTGTAATTTGTTTACTTGAGGAGAATCAAGCATATAAACATAGGAGTATCTTAGTTTTATCCGGGGACGATAAAAATAAGCCCCATAGAGAACCACACATCAGGTTTCCATGCTACGAGTGATATTGACATTGTTTATTTTAGAATGAGTCAATGTTTGACTACAAGATTTTCACAGGAGAATCCTTGCATAGTTTACTTGATTCTAGAGTAGTTTCAGCCCAAGTTGAGGACTACCCCCAATCATGTCATTTACCTTTAATATATTTTTGGCATACACAGGGTGGATACATTTTCAGTGTCACCGCTTTCAATTTCTGTGCCTTCTCACTTTAAAGTGATTACCAACTATTAGTAAGAGCCCATGAATATTTCATAGCTGACCAAGATATGTACTCAACCTATTTTCACGTTCCATAATTCAAAAGTTATTTTTAGCCATTACCATAGTCGTTTACTCTAATCGTTATACCTCTGTTTTTATTTCCCTTTTTTGCATCGTCATAAAAATAATGATTCACATGTTCCCGCCGAGCAATAAAAGTGGACGCATCGCTGAATAAACACCATAACAACAAGATTTATGCCACAAACTGAAAGTTTACCTTTCATAAAGTGCTTTGATAAACTTTGCGTGTGTGCTTTTCACTTGTTTTGTCTGTTTCTGCATACCGTGATGTTGATATTGACTCAAAATTGGAATTCAGTATTTGCGTGCACACAGCCGTGTAACAGGTTGCCCATTGCTTGTGTAAAAAAAGTATAGAGAGAAAGAGGAAAAAGGGAGGCCCAGTATAAATATATGAGAACATATGAATCATATCAAAAATGAAACCGCATAGTTTATTTTAGTACTTTCGTGCCTCTTTTTTGTAATGCATTCAGACTTAGTTTGTCATTTCAATTCATGTCATGTCATGACTCTGGTGGTTTATGTGTAATCAGGGATATAAGGGTCATTTTAAAATCAGGGTACATTGTAGCAGAACACCAGATTCTGGCTTCTTTGGAAGATTAGAAAGCATTTCTTCACAAACTTTCTATGTCTGACTATTGGATAGCCTTAGGTCTCCCTAAAGGTGAAAAGAAATTTTTAGAAAATATTAAAAAGTAACTAAAATATGTAAATGATAAATAGTTTTTCATCAGGAATTTGTCAGTATTGAAGAAGTTGAATCACTGAGATAGAATAATTTGAAGCATTACTGAGAATGAACATACTTCATATAATTTTACTGTTCTAATTTTCGACTTTTGTTTAAATAAACATGATTAACTATCAATTTCTGTTCTGAACCAAAATGACACAGATTTTGTTGCTGCCATTTCTGTACACTTACCAAGAATGTTAGGACATGTCTTCAATGGCAAAGTGCAAAGGTTGCTGAAATGGTTTCTGAATAGTTGGAGAAGGACTCCTTTCATATCTACTCAAGAAAGACTGTAATTTTGGTCTTAAAGTATTAAAGGAAGTTGTAGCCGCCAAGTAACAGGAATAAGTTGAGAAAGATTTTGGGGTAAATGTCAGTTCTTGCCAACCAATCAGATTGCATGTGCGCTGGCCTTGAGCTGTCCTGATGTGATCGATGCATGCCCCCCAATACATGTTAATCACGCGGTATTGATTTATGCACTTTTTGAATTAATAAGCTCCTCCTTAAGCTGTTTCCATGATTTTCTTCTATGGAAGAATTTAGCAAAGACATAAAATTAACAGAAATTTACTAATTGATATGGCCTTGCTGAGGGTAACTGTCACAGTATTCCTTATTTAGGCTCTCTTTATCACCGTGTACCATAATTCTCACAATTAAACAACATCAATTTTTTCCTTAAAGGTAAATGACATGATTGGGGGTAGTTCTCAACTTGGGGTGAAACTATTCTAAAATCAAATAAACTGTGCAATGATTATATTGTGAAAATTTGATAGTCAACAGTTTACTCATTCCAAAATCACTTCCATCAGTATGCCTTGTGACAGACAAACCTGTTGCATAGCTTTCTATGAGGTCTATTTATATCCGGGCTCAAGAGAAACAAAATGCTAGTATGTTCTTGCTTGATTCGGCTTAATTAAACAAATTTAAGATAAATCCTTCCAGCTAGGAGATGCACTACAGCTGGTGTATCCACTGGTATATCTTTGAAACAGTTTGGTTCGAGAGGCATTTTGTTATTTCTTCCAAACGTGTCAATGCTCTTTAACTTATTCCTGTTAGTTACATCTTCCTTTAAAATGGCCAATTTTATATTTTCATTCCCACTGAAACCCTTGGCGTACCCTGATTGGAAAAACAACCCTGACCGTGTCTGAGGCCAAGACTAGCCCTGCTCTGACAGCCTTCATCAGACTGCCATGTATATAGCATTATTTACAGTAATCAACACCAGTTTTGGGCCAGAAGCACTGAAGTTTCTCTTTGATGAAATCAATTCTGGTGCAGTAATTCTGGTAGACCAGTTGGAATGGGGGGTTTGGTATACCTTACAAGTCCTCAAGTCTTTATTCTTCTTTTCCTGGCTGGTAAATCAACAAACCGCAGAACAGGATCACTTTTCCCTCCAACCTGTCAACAGGTTCCTTGATCCTCCTTACAAAATATTGCAAAGTTTGCGAGAGTGTCGATTCTAGACCCTGCGACAATATCTTCCTCCAATGCATTGCAGATCTAGCTTTTTGCTGGGGGGGGGGGGGTTGACCAAATGACGATGGGAACATCGTCCGCAAGCCACGTAGCGGTGGGTGAGGGGTGTTCCCCCTCTCGGTGATTTTTAAGGTTATTTTGAACCACGTAAATGATGTTTTCCTGACATTTTCTAACACAATAAAGACCATAAATAGCAGTGCAGGATAACATCTTTTTAAATCAAGTAACAGTTTCACACACAGTTACATCCAGAGTTAATTTGATGAGTTGAATATCTCCTCACAAGAGTGCTCAGAACCTACAGTGTGAGTCTGGACACATGATGGCATTTTTCTATACACATCACATTTTTAATTGACAGCCCGGGGGAGG
>JZLH01S0448558.1:0-35869 GCA_001188425.1 Eucidaris tribuloides
TTACGTGGAATGGCTGTGTTATTCTTTGATGAAGACAAAACTTGTCAGGAATCAAACGTCTAGGAAAGGGAGATGTGATGGTTGTGTTCAGATATTTGCAAATTGCATTGCATTGTGGAAATAGATAAACCAAAGTTTACATATTTGTATTAGATTTAAGTAGGTATGTACATTGCCATCAAAACCATGGAGCAGGAAATAAAGTACTTACCCAAAGCAAAGGTACTGTATGCATGTCATGTTATTTTTACTGCCTTGAAATACAAGTTTAAGCATTTACAGGTGTATATGCATGCATAAACAAACAATGCTCACACAAGTTTTTGACATTTACCGGTAAACACTTTTTTTTTGTAATATGTGCATGCAAATTGTGGACATATATTTCCCATGAATCGGATACAGGTATTGTGATACCATGCAGTATCATATGTCAAGATCATTTCTGCTTTGTTTGCGTGGGTTTTACACCTGCTTAGCTAGTTAAAGCCGTCTGGCACACATACATCATCAGGGTGGAGAGATCTGAGGATCCATCATCTAAAGTAAAGTACACATACTCCTTACTGGGCTTTAAAGGGAAAGTCCACCCTGACATCAAATTGGTTTTAGTAAGAGCAGGAAAATGAGAGAAACCTATTAATGAAAGTTTGGCGAAAATCCACCAAAGGATCACAAAGTTTCAAAGTTTTTTATTTTTCAAAGTCATAATTTTGTGATGTCATATGCAGGGTTGTCACCATTATGATTTTAGAACCGGGTAAAAAACTGATTGCGAAGCATAGCAAGCGAAGCAAGCGGAGTTATCGCCCCTCACGGCTGGGATTCCAGGGGCAAAGCCCCGGTGGGGGTTGAGGGGGCAAAGCCCTCAATCACACAGAAATCTAAGAATTAATCATACAGAATCACAAAGAAATCTAATAATCACTCAATTACACAGAAATCTAAGAATTTTCTTCAGTTTCTTCAGTGGGGGTAAGAAATTTGTGCTGGGCAGCAAGGTTGAAATTTACTGTGAGTACAGGGCAGAGATTTTGAGAGCAGAGTACATGTTCAGTAACTCCGCCCAGCACCACCCGGCATGGTGACAACACTGGTCACATGCGAGCAGCTCCCCATACTGTACAGGTGTATGTCAGGTAATATGAATTCCACAAATTGCCAATTTTAATGGTTCATGATAATGGAATGGGTTATTTTTCATATACACTGTAATCATGCATGAAATATTGAATGCACAGGTAAAATAATTTTCAATTTTCTGACAAAATGGCAATTTATGAAATTCATATACATGACAAATGGGAGAGCTGGTTGCATATGACGTTGCAAATTTAAAACTTTAAAAAATCATAACTCTATTATTCTTGAAAGGATTTTTGCCAAACTCTCATTTATAGGTTTCTCTCACTTTTCTGCTTTTATTAAAATCAACTTGGCATCAGGGTAGAATACCCCTTTAAAGCTCAGTGAGGAGTATGTGTACTATAGTAGATAATGGATTTCCAGATCTCTGTGCAATAATGGGCTGAAAATTTCAACCATGCAGAAGGCAAATTTCAAGATTTCATCAACATCAAATGTTTTAAAATGTTTCCATATCCATTTTTTGAGGGCGAACATGATCTTTTGTGTGATATGGAAGTTCATGTTTGCTTTTTTTTTTCCTTCAAGGTAATTTTCAAGCACAAATTGCATGGACACTGTACTTTTACACTGCACTCTATTTGTTTTCACTGTTATGTCAGTGCGCTGAGTGATATCCCTTGAAAAATTATTTTAAAAAGGTTTATACTATAGATCAGAATTTAGGGGCACAGGGCTCAAGCAGCAAAATTTTATTAAAATTTATGATCTAGTTTTGAAGAAGAGCTATCATTATGAACAGCAATTGAGATCAACTTTACAGTACTGTACACTGTTACAAATTAGGGTGTTGTGTTGTCCACAGAGTATGAGAAATTGTGACATTTTGTGTTCCAGATTTACAGTACAGTGCAGTCATTCTTAATTTAGTACCCATGACTGTTTAGTCACACCTGCTTAGCCTAAGCTGTTCAGCATGTGGTCTTGTTATGTCTAGACTTTAGTCAAAACAAACAGGAGTATTTTAGCTTAGTCTAGATTCCAGACCACAGCTCTATCTCTACTTATTGTTGTTTATACATGTACCTTGGTGTCTAGTCTAGATTCCAGACCACAGCTCTATCTCTACTTATTGTTGTTTATACATGTACCTTGGTGTCTAGTCTAGATTCCAGACCACAGCTCTATCTCTACTTATTGTTGTTTATACATGTACCTTGGTGTCTAGTCTAGATTCCAGACCACAGCTGTGGGTGTTGTGTTTTATACCTTGGTGTTTAGTCTAGATTCCAGACCACCACTGTAGGTGTTGTGTTTTTCCTTGGTGTTTAGTCTTGATTCCGGACCACAGCTGTAGGTATTGTGTGTTCCTCAAGTGGTATTTAGTCTAGATTCTAGACTGTAGCTAGGTTTTTGTCACTTTGACCTTCATTAATCATTACATTATGTTATTCCAGGTGATTTGTCAGTGTCAAAAGGTAGCATCCAAATAGTAGAAAGTAATATTATCACCTTTTATGGTTTGTTTATATATGAATAAATTACAATATACATGTACTTTCTGATGTATGACACTTGACGGGGAACATATGAGCAAGGTTTTACATCATTAAGGACCACTACACTTTATCACTACTGTATATGAAGGTGCATTACATGAACATACACGCATAGCACTCAGAATTGTGTGCTCAAAATTAGGATTGTGGTGTTTCACAATTTGAAAATAATTATTACATGTAGGTATACCAGATAAAAAAATCAATTTTCTCAGACTGATTTGAGAATATACTCATACTATTACCAGGGTCTTGTAAATTAACTGTTTAAATTCCATTGTATCCTGATGTGGATGTTCCCTCACTTATCCCTTTATGTTGGTTTATCCCCAGGTAGGGACAAATGAAATAACTAAGCCTGTCAATTTTGTTTAAACTTTAAAGGGATTATGCAATTGGATCAACAGATGCTGTGTGAGGCATATCCTGCTCTAATGAACAGTTAAGTCAACACACTTAATCCAATTCAGGCCTGAATTGGAATTAAGTGACTTAAGAGGATTTGTGGCTAGACATACTGTATTTCTGTTTTCCCATGTGTGTGGTTTCCTTGTATCATACATGTACCTCCCTGATCAGATTTAGTTCTAAAGAAAAAAAAGAAAAAGAATGGCCTCTGATAGTTTTTTTCTAATCTGCTGTTTTTACTTTTATATGCTGAATGTAATCTAATTGGATGAATGTGATAATAGCAGTTTTAATGTGTTTACGTTGAGTACATTATAAGGTCAATTGATAAGTAATCCAATTCCTCAGATGAAAAAAAAGTTTACTAAAACTGATATAACAAAAAGTGTTATTTGCACACTTCAGGAGCCTGAAGATATATCTTTTATGCATTATGCTGCAGTGGAATTGAAATGTTGATTTTCAATTATCCTCATTATGTCATTTGGTTTAAAAACACACAACTTTCCATTCTTATCTCAAGTACTGCAACAAATATGTAGACATGGAGGTCGCTGTAGACTGATTATTCCAGTATTATTACAGTAACAGAAAATCTGTTTACCCTTCTGAAATTGTTGATGTATTTCAGTACTACTGTACACTGCTTTTCTCTTGTAGTTGTGGCACTTACTTTGTACATTAAATTTTGAGGAATTGATTTGCACATTTGCAGAATCAAGCAAAACAGCTTCAATCTGTTTTTTACCTGAAGTCTGACTGTTTGCGGCACTGGTAGTCAAAATCTATATCCCATACCAGTGCATCAGCTGTGTTACAAGTACATGGAGATTGCAGTTGGCTTTCTCAGAAGCCCAGAAAATTTGATAACCTCTTTGCTTCCTACAAATGCCTCTCTCCCAAGAACTACACGTTTTTTGACCATATAGATGGGGGAAATGTTGATCTACACATGAGATGAAGTAGGCTCTGTCATCCTCAAGGGAATAAATATGATCTGTGTGCGTAAAGAACATTGTCACCTGTACATGACCCTCAAATATTTTGTATTTGGAACTTGTGGGGTATATTAACCCATTGGAGATAGTTTGATTTGGTAACATGTATTCATCATGGACCCCAGCCTGAGATGTCTTGTACTTTAACCAAGGTGTTAAACGCATCGTATAACAATGTTTCCAGTTGAAAAAATCTGAGCTTCATGATTGATCATGCTACCAGTGTCTCTGATAAGGTCTAAAAATGAAGCCCTGGTAAAATTGCTGTTCAAAATGATCATTAAATGCTTTTAAAAAGTGAAAATCATTGAGCAACCATTCCTGTATTCCCCCATAGAGTGCTGAGGATAAATTCATGTGCGGATTTTGGTCTGTACATATTTTACTGGTGACAGCATAACTGTCTAAACTTTTGTGTTCTGGAGTGTTTATTTGTCCATTCAAACACCGTCAGGTATGTCAGAAAGCAAAGTTTGACAATTTTTTAAATGGAGCTTCCATAATGTTATAATGTCTTTGAGAGGAATTTTAAACTGCAAATGCAAAAAGTTGGCTATCTGAACCCACTGTCTTTCCTCTTGGTCTTGGTCTTGGTCTCAGTCTTGGTTTCAGCCTTAGTCTTGGTCATGGTCTTGGTCTTAATTGTCTCAATCTTGGTCTTGGTCTCAGTCTCGGTCTTGGTCTTGGTCTTGAAATTGAGACCTATTGCTAAATAATGGAACTTGTACATGTACATGCATGTGTGGTCTAGGTCATTAAGATTCTTGCTCTCATTTACATCTCTAGTAACCAGTTTCATCCAATGGTATGCCATGCATGACAGTGTTCGTTTCTTGCCAGCAGATGTTGTTTTCGTTTCCGCACCATGGTGTTCTCATTCCACCTACACTCAACCGGCAAATGTGCCTTGTCACATGTCACATGCTGAAAGTCATGTTATTAGATCCATTATCATTGGAAAATGAGAATGCATTGACTCAATTTGTCTGAGAGAGAAAAACTATAGGGATAAATGGAAAGAAAATACATTGTCTTGTTGACCTCCATATTCAGCTGAAGTGTCTGTCATGTTGTATGAATGTAATGTATCAACCTCAATCATGAATATTCCAAGTTGAAACATCACATTTAGTAATTTGAAGGGCAACTTTTCAAGGATGAATAGAATAGTTCTCCTTTTGGGCTCAAATTATAAAAATGTAGCACGAATAGTACCCACAATTCAACAAAAACAGCTTAGGTACACATGTACATGTGTTTTATATGCATTGTATATGCTGTTAACATGTTGACCAAAATATCTTCTAATATTTTATTATCATTTTTTTCTTGATCAACAGGGGGTCATGGCCCCATCCCCCTTCAAGGATAAAGAATTAACATCCCCAAGACAATAAATTTTTTACCCAATATATACATGTATGTAAATTAATCCCTCAGCTCAAGCTGCTGAGTAAACAGTAGAATGGCTAGTAGATCATATGATTGAAATCAATTTGAAACATAACAAACTTGATCATAAACCTTGACATGGTAATTTACTTTTCTATAGGCCTACAGCTTTAACAAAATTGTGCTGTTCATCTCATGCACAATTTTCTTTTGCTTTGTTGAGGTATTTCTTACTTACATGTATTTTTGGACAGCTGCTTGAGTATGCATATTATTCTAAAAAATTTGAAGTCACTTTTTGAGACTGATGTTAGAACCATTAAATCTTGACATATGTTTACAGATACCTGAAACCAAACTAGTAATACATGTACATGTAGGCCTATGTTATGTAGGAGTCAACCCCGCACAGCCATGTGGGTGGGTGCTGTGTTGACAGGGCCTCGGAAAAAAACTGCAAACATTTACCCATTGGACCATTAATCATACAGTAACTCATTATACTCCAAGTCAGATGTTTAGACATGTTACTGTACATGTGTAGTATAAAATGCCTACTCACTCTGTTTCCAAAATAAACATCTGATCTGAGTTTATAATGCATGGCTCAACATTAACGATTGTGTCAGGGATGTGCAAGTCCATTACTTCCCTTCATTATCAATACCAAACAGTAGTTTAGTACTTATAAATGGTGTGTTGAAAGTTTGAGATCCATACATGTACGTCATGAATTTGTTGTTTTATAAATGAGAAAAACTAATAATGACATGTTACCAGAATGTTGTTATTTCCGTGAGTTTAAATTTTGCTCAAATTGCGAATCGCGGTTATGTGAACTGTCGCAAGACCAGCGGAGCGCACTGATTGGTTAAACGGCTAACCTCCGCCCGACCTTCAGCTAACGGCTGATCGGATATTTATAAATTTATTTATTTATTTATAAATATAAATTTTAATCTTCACATTGGATATGATTTCAACTGATTTCATTCGTTTAGATGTTTTTGACGTGCTAATCAATGACACAATCTTTAACTTGACTTTGGTGAAGCAAAAATTCAAGCTTTGCTGTTTTGGCTAATTCAAACCATTTCAAACATATTTTGTTTGGTTTGGGTAAGAATTTTAGACATGTTTTCCCCACTTGCTGGTCAAAATTTTACTTGATCAGGCAAGTAAATTTTATCATTTTGATCTTTCACTTGCCCAACATGAAATTTTTCTTGTCCCGGGCATGGTGGGCGAGTGCTAGTGTCGAGCCCTGGTTCATGGCTACATGTCATGTAGTTTTAATACACCTGTTATTTCAGCAGTCCAGTGTCTGTCACATGGAGTCATTGAGGTATTGCAGATATTTACATAATACTGTAGTGTAGAATTGAATATACAATACGATCATCAAAGACTTGAGCAAACTTCATTCAGTGTGCACTTTCAAATCTGCTTTGAAGATCTTCAACAACGACCAATGATGACTCATATTCGTTCAAAACACATTTCAAGGAATTACCCTGACAACATTCAATTGAAATGTTTTGTGTCTTGAGGCCTAGTAATTGTGTTCAGTACTTGTATTATCTGTTACTGAATAAGTTCCAAGTTGTTTGAAAATTGCTTGCCTGACTTTTAAAACCTTTTGACAATTTGTTAGAAGTAACCAATTCCCCATAGCAAAAAAGACTCAATGAATTTGTACATGTTTTCACTTCATTTGCATGCCATGTTTAAAGGCAGTATGACGTCTTTGCACATGTTGAAAAATAAAATTTGTTTACACTGTACCATCACACATAATGCCCTGAAAATAATATTCACTGAATTCTTTCCAGTTTTGAGAAATTAAGATTGGTTAATAATTGATTTAAAAAAAAAATACAATTTCTGGTAATGCATGCATATGGACTAAGATTTTCGTCAAAGGCAATGCATATAGGCCTAGGTGAAATTTGTACATTTTTCAAATTCTAAGTAATTATTGAACTTAAGATTTCACAGATATGTCCTTCATAAATAGCCTACATGTACGTGCATGAGTGATATTTTGATGTGCTGTGGGATGGGTGCAAATGATTCGCTGCCATTAAGTGAGTCTTCTGTAATATGCTACATTATGTAAAAAAATCCCAGCACATTACTAGTATGTAACCCTCTCCCTCAATATCATAAAATACTACCATCTCCAATGTGTTTGGGTGGTTCTGATTTGTCAACACTTCCCACACTTTATGTGATGGCTCTCCAACATTAAATACAGCACATAGCCATGTGGTGTGGTGTGGGGGTGGTAAAGGTACATTCCAACAACGAATATTTTGTGTCCCAATTCTTGTATCTGTGTCATCTTGTATGTTATTGCATTGCCTTGCTTCACTTGTCAGTGGTATGTTGTGGTGTCAGTTTCTAAATACTTGTATGTGAATGGATATTGGATCTTTTTCAAAAAGTGATATTTTCATTTTGCATCAGTTGTAGAATATATACATTTTGTAATGACTTATTTTGCTAGGCTTGTGTGTAGGCCTACATTTACATGAATGGATTAAACTGTGTCACTGAAACAATGTTATGCTACTAAAAGTACCCTTTATTTTGGAAAAAAAAGTATGATACATGTCTGATTTGGGCTGGTTACCATAATACTGTAACCTAATCAGATTGGGTAGGCCTACATGCATGGAAGAGGCATTTCAATTTAAATCAAATTGGATGGGAGTGCTGACTGCAGAGGCATATCATCGACAGCGCCCAGTCAAACAGTTATCGAAAAAGTTAGTTATCATCTTCTCTTCCCCCTCAAAACTGTTTGCTCAATTACACAGGTAACGTCACTCATCCATATCAGTGAAGTATGTGAAAATATGTTTCCTTTCCCTTTTCCCATCATATTTTTCTCTGTCCCTCCACATACGCATACATACCATGTATCCTACAGTCCGTACGTGTGCATATCACAAAGAGTTTGGATTTCGTAAGATTATATGCTTCTGTCTGGCTTTAGACCTAGAATTGTCAGATATGATTGCTGCGAGAGGTTCAAATCCTTGTCGATTGACGTGGAAACATAATGCTTTAAGTGAATCGTGACGCAACTGGCCATAGTCTGTCATGTTAAGGAAATCACCGACTGTGACTGATACAATGTCAGTCCCAAAATACCGCAAAAATTTTTGAGCGATACAGTATGCAAGCCTGTATGCTATTCTATACATTGCACATTGATCAACTTTGAGCCGTTTTGTTGTCTCCGGGGATTATATGACTTATTTCCTAATTTGATGAAAGGATCTAGCAGAATTAGGCATTCCAAATGGATGGCTGCATGAACAGCAGAGGAAATGGCAATCAAATCAAATCCTTCGTCAGACTGATTTGGTTTGATGAGATGACACAGTGGGGATACGTATGTCAAGGCAAGGAGTGCAATTTCTGGATCAGAATATTTGATTTAATGTTCAGTCTTATGAACTGATGGGTTTAATTTTACAGATTAGACAGATTAGTAGTTTTGTCATACTTGTTATAAAGTTTCATATATTATGAAATTGCGTGGAAGTAGCTGGATTTTTATATTTTTATTGAATTAACATTGGTGTATCAAGATTCTGGGGGACACAGGGTGGCTTATTTAATAGCTGTTTTGGGGGCACATCTGTGGCAGCAAGCTTTTTACATGTAGGAGTCTTGCTGGTGTCTTAGTACACAATTGAAGCTTTTAAGGGAGCAGTTAAAATGTGGGAGGGGGAGGGGGGAGGCGGGGGCAGCTGAAATTTTTGGATATTTCTCTTGGTGCTCATTATTCTCAGTTCCAGACCATGCAACTTTTTCTCCAGAGTGTACTCACTCTCTTCACTTTTTCTACCTCCACAGTACACTCACTCTGCCTTGGCTTAAAGTGATAGGCTAACATTGTGGAGCTTCAATTTAAAAAAAATTCAAATTTTGATATCTGAACTACATAGTAGTGTTTATATGAACAAATAAACACCCTAGAATAAAAAAGTTTGGAAAGTTACACTGCCAATGGCAAGTTATGCATGAATAAACAATTAAAACTCGGGGCGAGTTTAAATAGCGTAGGTGTACACACAGTAAAGACTATGGGGAAAAAATGGGCAGGTGAATCCGATCAACTTACAATTTTCATTTTTTTTAAGCACTAAATAATCATTTTGAAATACAATTTTTTCAGGGCGTCATTTTTAGACCTTATCAAAGACAATGGTAGCATGGGGAATCATGTAGCTCAAATTTTTTTAACTGTGGTAAATGTTAGCCAATACCTTTAATAGTTGGGAAAGTAAATGAGGACACTAGTCTTAGTCAAAGCAGTTGACTGAAGATAGTTTCCTTAGCAATATAAGATGGATTAATCTAAATGTCTGGAAGAGAGACTAGATGCTCATATGGCTATGCTTCTGGTGTATTGTACTGTGATTTTAAAAATATTAGGGAGCAGATATCACTTCATATATTTCCTATCTAGGGAAGAAAGTTGGGCCCCAACTTTTTTTTCATTTTTGATCAATATTTCAGAAATTGAAATGTTTTGATAGAGATTAAATTCTACATATGTGACCTGTCACCACGATGCCCTGATAAAGTCGCACACACCAAAGCGAAGGAAATTGCTTATTATCATAAATGAGATGTAAAAATGCGAAAGTAAAGTGTCTTTAAAAATCAAAAGTTTTATGATCTTCACATGCTGCAATAGTTTAAATATAAATAGTTGCACCCATAGCATATTTCTTTCCATTTTTATGTCCAATAAGATGTGCGACTTTATCAGGGCATCGTGGTGACAGGTCACATATAGACTCTGTCTACACAGTATCTTAAAAACACAACAGGAAAAATGGAATTTGTTACCATTTACCAAAATTATACACTTCCTTTGATATACCTATTTCATTACTCTTGCAGTTGGTTCTTATCAATGTGTATCTGATGGACCATAACCTGATGAAGACGGTTTGATTTTGCATTCCACCTAGACCTCGAAATGAGATATCTCGTATCTAGTCTCCAACGGGTTAACAGATTCAGAGAAAGGTCGCTTATAATCCAGTTTACAATTTGTCAAGATACAGTGAATTTTGTGAATCACACAGTGTCCACGAAGATAGCAATCAAATTAATAATTTCCCCTCTTATCTTCATTTCCATCTGAAATCTTTTGACTTGGTCTAGTCAAGTGGCCATAATAAGGTCATCTTTACAAACTGGGAGTGTGGGAGGAATTCCATCAATGCTGTCCTAACTTCTCAGGTGTGAATGGAGTGACAATAGGTCCACAATGGTTTCTGATTGTATTGTTTGCGAATGAGATCCACCTTGTGATGAACAGACACAGCTTTTTCGTTGATGTTACAGCCTTGTTGGTGTATATTGTTCCTTCGTCTGGGTCCTCAGCCGAAAATAAACATTGACAAGGCTGGAAAAAGAATACTGCAGTTGACACACCTTGATAAAATACAGAGCACAAAACAAAACAGAGCAAACCAAAACACACATGGTACTCACAGACACTCAGAAACATAAACACACAAAAATCCCTTTGATACTTCTGTCCATGAGCTAAGATGAATATAAGGTGAGTCAAAGTTCATCACACTAGCTAGACAGCTATTCATTTTGTCTGCAAGCTGGAATCAAAGTTGTACAATATATTTGTGAAAAGTGTTGGACACTTTTTATGACAGTTTTTACCGTTTTCTGATCAATTCCAACCAATGAATTTAAAGGTACTTATGCATTCTTATGATGTTAAAATTTTCTTGTTTTTTACATATATTCTATGTGAAATAAGTATACAGTTGCGTACCTATATTTTACAAGTATTCATACAAATTATAAGAAACGTAGCATAAGTTATCAGGGGGCGAAAAGTTGGAATACACTCCCTAACGCAGTCAAAGGAAGTGCATCATATCATACTTTTAAATCATCAATCAACACAATCTATGGCAATTTAATCTTTTAAGTATTTGGTGCAAAACGATCGAACAAGGTGACTTAAGTAAGTAATGACACTACATCGAAATCGCTTTGTTTTTGTAACGTGTTAGCCTTTCTTTTGTGTTGTATAGGTATACGGGTCGGGGTATCGGGCGGATCGGGGCGTTGGATGGGGCGGGGCGTTTGGCGGGTCGGGGCATTGAGTGGGTCGGGGTTTTGGACGGGTAGGGGTCTCTCAATGGGGTTGGGATGGATTATTATGTGTAAATATGTATACTATTGTATCTTTATCTCATATACCGTGTATATAATGTTGTACTTGTCATTGTATTGATTTTTTTTTAACTCACGGACTCACTGAAGAACAGCTGTTTAGCTGAAGTGAGTGACCATGGAGAAATGAAATAAATGAAATGAAATGAAATGAAATACATTTTCTTTTTGCTCACCTCTCACATCTAAGCACATCTATTGTCATTATGAAAGTATTATAAAAGTATTAGCAATTATGTAAATATGCAGCCAAAGAGAATTCTTTTGCCTGCCCATCTGCAAAGAAGATTCAGATAAGAGCATTCGCAGCATATTTTCAGGTGGCAGCATCTAACATCGTTTAAAAAGAATTGAGTTTTTGTAACTCCAACCCTCAAAATCCTCCTTGGTCGTACAGGAGCGCTTCTCAACTGGCTGGCCGCAAGCCCACTGGTGGGCTGCCAAGGCTTCTGAGATGGGCTATGAGGACAGCCAAAAATATTTTTGAAATAGAGTGAAATAAAAACTGTGTCTAACATTACATGACACAGGAAAAAAATCACATCCTTCTGTAAACAGTTGCTAAAATTTTGAATGTCCTTTGTTCAATTTTCTCCAGGCTTCAACGGTTTAATCCATGACAATATCACCGAGAACTGGAGAACCATCAATGTCTTACAAAGGTTCAACATCTACCAAGAAGTGGTTCTGGGATTCATCTACAGAGTGCTTCCCTTCATTCAGGTAAGTCAGTCAGAGTGAGGGTGATGTGGAGGATGTTTGGGGGGAAGGGGGAGAGGAGAGGGGAAGGGGGTCATTGAACAAAGTGAAATATTTGATGGCGGAGGGGAAAATTAAAGATTGCAAGATTCACTGAAACAATATTGAAATGAAAAATATGTTTTAGAACAGGTACACTTTTATCTATAACTCTTGGACACGACTTTTCTCCAACATACATACATGTACAAACATGTACACGTGGAAAAAGTTATTTGTAGCTGTTGAAGTTGACACTACTCTACAAAAGTTGCTCAATGTGGTATTGCTCAGAAATGTTTGACTCACTAAAGACTTAAGATAATGGACAGTAATCCCAGATTCCAAGAGTGATTAATAAAAATGCTACATGTACATGTATGCTAGATTTTCATCACTAATATTTTGTTGTGCATGTACAGAAAATGGCAGTGGAGCTTACTCAAAATGTTTGATTTTATAAGACAGATTCTCCATAAACTTAAGAAGTAGAAATATAATTTATCTTCTTTAAAAGGGTAATTTAGAGGAAATCTATGATGCATACATGTAATGTCTCAAATAGTTAGTAATGCCGGGCCTATTTGATGTTCTTTTCTTTCAGAGCCGTTTTCTGCCAATCTTCTTCTATATCAACACTGTTTTTGCTCTCCATGGCATCTACATTGTGGCACTGTATGTCACTACATGGCTGCTCAGTAACTCCTGGCTCGCTGGGTTATTGGCATGTGCCTTTTACATCACAAATAAGTAAGATTTGACCATGTATTTCTCATGTTCATGCTCAAAATGATTTAGATGATATGAAGTTTTGATTCATATGAAAAATATGTAACTGCACATACATACATATGTGTACTTTTTTTTTTTTTTTTTTTGGGGGGGGGGTCGTTTTTAAATGTGTCCTGTAAATATTTAGTTGATTCTTGTTCTGAAACAAATCACTTTTAATTCTTTAACATCTAATTAAGACACTACATTCAAGTAGTGTGAACCACCTACTAATAAGCCTTTGTGTTTATGTCCCTCTATCAGATATCACTGTGGACTAATGTACTTAGATTTGTGAAATAATACACTAGGGATAGTGGGAGTTCTGAAAATTTGTACAAGGATGAAATCTAATTTGTTTACATTTTGAAGTTCTGGCCCCAAATTCTTTAACCAGTCTGTGTGGGTTTTAGAGGTCAGATGTTATCCAACAAGCATGTTTTTGTGTGTACAGTAGTAAGTGGAATGGAATGAATGAAATGAAAATGATTTATCAAAAATATACCAATCAAACTTTCATCACTCAAACTTCAGCTGTTGTTAGCCCACATCATGCAAGGATAAATGAACAATTTGCAAAGGTCAAGATCAAACTACTTACTGCTAGATCATTGCCTAATCTGAAGTGGGTGGGGTGTACTGCATGTAAATCACAACCTCTAATTCATGGAGGAGCTCACAAAGTTGGCAGAAAGTGGTACATGTACGTATAATGGGGTGGGAGTCTTAAGTAGTTTTGGGTTCTACCGCTCCGTTTTTGTTTAATCTTACCCAATCAGTTCTCTTTGCTCAACATTGGGTAAACAAACGCATTGCCTACATACATGTACTATACCCTACTAACATTTCAATAGACTGTAGAAGTAATTGAGCATACACCCTTCAACATTTTAGTCCCTACTCAACACCCCCCCCCCCCAAAAAAAAAAAAAAAAAAAAAATAATATATATATAAATAAATAAATGAAATAAATAAAATAATAATAATAATAGAAAAAAATGAAATGCCCTTGTTATATCAGCCCACTTTAGAATGTAGATTTTTTTTCATAATTATTTGGCACAATATATTTTGGACTGAAATGGAACTGACAGTATGGGCCTACACCAAAGATGTTTTTAGAGTGTGTTTGCAATGAAACACCTGTGCAATTATACTTGTATGCAATAAATAATCTGTGGTTACTCTTACTGATCCCTTTGAAAAACAACCTGCTATAACATTCAGAATTTCAACAAAATGATAATTCTGAAGGGGGGGGGTGAGTCAAGGGGGTGGCTGGGTAGGTATACGTATTCTCATCTCTCATTCTCATATCTATATATAGTTTCATGTCTAATCTTTGATCATTTTTCCTGTGATTGCAGAGATGATACTACCAGGATTGACTACACCATCCCCCTACGTGAGAGTTTTGCCTTGCCGTTCCTCTACGTTCAGATAATGTTCATTACCTACTACTTGAGGCCGACGCCCCAACCGAAGAAACAGGTGAATTTCATTCTGAAATTGTTGATCAAAATACAAAGTAATGCTTACCTAATGTAATGCTATGCCAGTGCTATAGTTCAAAAGCTTGTCTTTGTGTTTCCATACATTCTAAAGTATAGATATAATATTTCCAGAAATACTATCAAATAGGCTGGAACTAATTTTAGAATTGTTTCCCTGTCAGTTTAAAATGTATTGATATTCTTTTTTTTTCAGGAAAAGGTGTAATCATCATCTGCTAAATCAGTATTTTGTCCCTTTTATCTGTGATGTCTTATATTAGCATAACTGTTTTCTATGTTAACATATTTCTAACAATTGACTGACAAATCAGGAGTAATTTTGATGTAGACCATTAAACAATATGAAAATTCTTACTGAAGTCATGCAAAAAATAAGGGGGGGGGGGAAAAATGAATTTTATCATGTCATCAGAAGTACACCTGGGTAAAAAGTTAAAATAGTGGTTGACAGACAAATCAAGTGTTATTTTGATGAGAACCAATAAATGATATGAAATTTGTAACTGAAATCATGCAAGAAAGAAAATGCCATTAAATTTTGTTGTGTCATCAGAAATTCACCTTGACAAAAAGTTACAAGAGAGGTCAACAGAGCAAATCAAGAGTAATTTTGATGTGGACCAATAAACAATATAACATTTGTAACTGAAATAAAAAATAGAATAATGATGATAAAAAATTGTGTTGTATCGTCAGAAGTAAACCTTTGACATAAAAGTTACCAGAGAGGTGGACAGGCAAATCAAGTAATCTTGATGTAGACCAATAAAGGATATATGAAACTTACTACTGAAATCATGCAAAAACAAAGAAAATGCCATTAAATTTTCTTTTGTCATCAGAAATTCACCTTGATGAAAAGTTACAAGAGAGGTCAACAGAACAGTTCAAGAGTAATTTTGATGAAGACCAATTAACAATATGAAATTGTTCTGAAATCATGCCAGAAAAAAATAAAGGAAAGAAGAATAAATTGTGTCATGTCATCAGAAATACACCTTGACAAAAAGTTACAGGTCTGGAGAAGTTAACAGATAAGGAGTAATTTTTATGTAGACTAACAAATGATGTGAATTTTTTTTTAAATCATGCAACAACAAAAATAAATAAAAGAAAAGAAATTGTGCCATGTCATCAGAAGTGCACCTTGACAAAAAATTTCAGGAAAGGTATTCGTCTTGATGGAAATGATGTGTCAGTCAGCATCACCATCATCATCCTCATCACAATAAATCCTCCCCTCCTCTCGGCTAGCGCTCCCCATCACAATGAACCTTGACCCCCTAATGACTTACCGCTGGTCCTTATTGAACCCTGTCATCCCTCGCTAGCTGTTGGGTCTTCCACTCATAGACGTACTGAGGGGGGTGTCTTGGGTCCTCCATTCACAGGTGTACCGAGGGGGGTGTTTTGGGTGTTCGAACACTGAAGACACCCCTCTCTTGGCCGGTTCAATCCCTCGCTAGCTGCTTGAGTCCTCCAGTCATAGGTGTACTGAGGGGGTGTTTTGGGTGTTCAAACACTGAAGACACCCCTCTCTTGGTCGGTTCAATCCCTCGCTAGCTGCTTGAGTCCTCCAGTCATAGGTGTACTGAGGGGGTGTTTTGGGTGTTCAAACACTGAAGACACCCCTCTCTTGGTCGGTTCAATCCCTTGCTAGCTGCTTGGGTCCTCCAGACATAGGCATACCGAGGGGGTGCTTTGGGTGTTCAAACACTAAAAACACCCCTCTTTTGGCCGTGGAAGTAGTTATCCGTTGGTCATGATTTGGCCGGGAAAACAGGCTCCCTGGTGGACTGAAAAAGCTTCTTTTTTTTTTGCTTGTCCCATCATTGTTTGATATGATTATGGCTTGAAACAGGCTTCTGTTTGTTTGTTTGTTTGTTTTTTTTTGTCACTTTACTGTTTGGCCGTGAATAGACTTGGTTTAGCCGTGGGACAGACTCCAGTTGAACCTAACAACATTTTTTTTTTTACTTGCTTGTCCCTTCCCTGTTTGGCTATGAATGGACATGATGAGATCGCTAATGAACACCCCCCCCCCCTTTTTGAAAATCCTTGGTATGCCTCCATTCATATGTCAGTGTCTATTTGGCGAAGTAGGAGGAATGGTCCTTGGTATTGAGATTGAAGCTGGCTTTTGTCCTAATTCCACTCTGATATCCCAAGTTGCAGCAATTTTTTTCCAAGAATTCCACAATATTCTGGAGTAAATTTGAACAGTGCTCAGACTGAAAAATAAAAATTACTACATTTTCTTTAAACAATGATCTCACATAAACCAACCATGTACATTTTTACAATGCAACATTTTAAAACCTACGTCATACATTCAAACGAGCGTAAGGCATAGAACTCCATTGGCAACTTGGAAGGGGGAATCTTTTCAGTGAAAAATACAGGCTTTATTCTGAAATGCTTTCAAATGGGAAAGAAAATCTTGAGCTATATAAACATGCAACAAATCACACAAAAATTAGTTGAAAACTAGTGATAATTGTTTTAATTTTTCCTTCTTTTTTTTAAGGGTTGAGAGGGAAGAGTGAGGATTTCTGTGATTATTTTGTGCACTGAAACCTAGGTAGCAAACCCTCAAAATTAGAACATTTGCAACTCTTCTCCTAATGTACTGTACAAATACATACACAACCATGCTAATTGTTGCTTTCCATCCACATGGATGCATTAGACCGTCACTTACATGTCTACAGTACATGTATCAAAGAGAGTCAGACCATCTGAAATACCTCTGTTCTTTCACCCCTACCCCACCCCTCCGCCACTCTTCCCTCACCTTTGCAAAACAAGAACATTGCCTCTAATCCTGTTATCCCCATATTCCTTCCAAATGTGTGTGTTCACGTACTGTAATTCTGGGTATTTTATGAATCGTTCAAACTTTTCAGGATGCAACTGCTCAGCCTTTCATCCTGTCGTATTTCTGTTCCTAAAAACCTGTCCGCATGACTCATCAAAGCTCAGATGTAAGCTAAAAAAATAAAGAATAAAAATGATTACACCTGCTGTACATTTTGTCAACCTTTCGACACTGCAGCTGAGTCAGGATTATCTAAACAAATGAGGAAAAGCCAAAGAGGTAATATTTTAGGTCTCTCCTGATATTCTAAGAACACTGGCTATGTGTCATGAGTATGAATAATATGTGCCATTACCTTATTGTTAATATCAAGATGGCTTTATATTTATACTATAGTAAATCAGGTGTTTTCAACAGTATTTTTGACATTGCGATCCACAAATAAAATCCTTCATTCAATGCAGTAAAAGTGCATATTTTTTTTTTTTTTTTGGAGATTTCCTGGTGACATTTTTGAAAAGTCAAAATTCAATTCAAGAAGCAAATTTAAAAATGACTTGAAAATAATCAATACCTGAAGTAACTGAAGTAAAACATAACATCACATGTGTTTTATAAAAATGCTATATGTTTGATTGTTCCATTAAAAAATTACTGCAGTCAAACTGTCTTATTGAGACAATGAGAAACAAAATGACTTAGGTTATGTGAATGAAGCCTGAAATTATTTTGTTTGGAGGAAAGTAGATAATTTATCTTTCTTTTAAAGACACTATATAACACTGTGGAAGACCCGTTTAAAAAATTGTCGAACTTTGCTATCTGACATATCTGACAGTGTTTGAATGGACAAATAAACACCCTAGAACACAAAAGTTTAGACAGTTATGCTGTCACTAGTACAATATGTGCAGATACAAACTGGCACATTAATTTTACATCGGGCGATAGGAAATTCTGCCACACAGCAGTCTATGGAGAAAAGCTGGAATGGTCTCACAATGAATTTCACTTTTTTAAAGCACTTAATGATTGTTTTACACTGCAATTTTTTCAGGACTTCATTTTTAGACTGTATCAAAGACACTAGTAGCATGGGGAATCATGTAGCTCAGATTTTTTAAACTGGAAACATTGTTATACAGTGCCTTTAATGGTACAAGGTAGTTTTAATTTCAACTCCTGTAATCATTTCTTTCTGAGTCTGTTGTGGATTACACCAGTTGAATTGTTGACATGTTTAATCATAACAGTACATGTATGATGTTGTTACTAGTTTTGCATGCTAGCACAGAACAAAAACTTCCTTAATGTACATGTAAAATGTATTTTCACTTTCATATTAAATTCTCCTTTGCATGGATTTTAGGGGAAAATGTTCCAGCTTACATTTAGTGTAACTAATCATTTCTATTAGCACCCTTATAAATATGTTCACATCATACTTTAATTGACCATCTCACAAAACCCAGCTTGAACTCCAATACCACGCTTTGCAAACTACTACCATTTTTAAAACGATTTAGATTAAGTGCTCCACGAATGGACATGTTTTTGATTTACACTACAAATCATCCCATTTCCTTTATGCCTTTGGTGTGATCATAGGATGACCTTCTTGCGACCCCGTTTGACCTCCAAGGTCACGATGTAACACATTCAAGGTGGTACATGTGGATATGATGCAGATGTAGGTACATTTGTGACGTCATGAATGATGAAGTCAAGTGACATATTCTTTGCTAGTTTGTAATGTGCACCAGATCTGTTGAGCTGATGAAGAGGTACATGTAGAGTCAATTCGATGACAGTGATTGGGACAACATAATGGATTTTTGGTTCCATGGTTGATTCAAGTCATGATTTAACCCGTTGGATACTAAGTACGAGTTAACTCGTGTTGGGGTCTATGGAAAATGCGTGCTATAGTGATATCAAATCGTCTCCAGTGGATTAAAGGGGAATGACACCCCAACATCTATTTACATTCAGAAAGTGAAAACAATAAATAAAACAGTGAAATTTGAACAAATTCAACTCAACCTTTCAAGTGTTGTGAATGTTCACAATTAATTAAATCTCTGTTATGGAATTTGATTCTACTGTTAGAAAGAGTGCTATTACATTGTGCTTTATACTGTAAACAAACAAAAGTTAGAGGCTCATACATACAACCAAACCTGTGTAGAAAGGACACTGAAAGGAAATGGTTAAGGGTCCTTTATAAACAAGTGCCTGTATGAACCAGTAAAAGGCAGAGTATAGTATTGGTTTGTGGCAAAAGGATAATAAATTCTCCTTTGTGTTTTCTTAGATAAATCTACATATACATACATGCAATGATAATCATGATATAATGCTTCCATTTTCAAGAAACTAAAAACAAGTGTGTCAGAGACCACCTACCATTTTACCATGTAATTTACACAGTGATATCTGCTAACTGATTGTTTGAAAATAATCACAATATGTCATTTAATTGTAAACAATTTTCAGGAGGTCCTATGATCTTCTCTGATGTTTTGAATGACAATATTATTCCTATTATGAAAACAATGATGAAAAATTGGTCAGATTGACCAAACTATAAGCTGTCTTTAAAAGGCAACATCCAGCTGCTGGTACATTGTATATTTCTTGTACAACTTTTTTTCATGTGCCAGTTGTATCTGATCTGTCACTTCTGTTAAGAGAGAGATTTTTTTTTGGGGGGGGAGGGGTATGTAAACAGATATGATCAACGTCTGTTTGCTTTTGTTGTCAGTGTTCCATTTCACAAAATCTGCAAATTTTTGCAAAAGTGAAATTCAGCATTTATAGATTGATTTGTGGAGAGTAAGTAGATACTGTAATAGGCCTGTGGCATAACTCATATTTCTTCACAACTCTTGCATTCCGTCACATATTCATTAAACAAATAGTGTGTGTTTGTGCCGCAGCCGAAGTTCCTATTTTGTCTCCTGTGTAAATTCCGTCACTCCTCGCTCGTCTAATCCGCCCTCCTATCATGACTTCTGTTTGACCTCAGTTGAACCCATGGGCCGAGACAACACTGAAAACTCACAAAAATCACACAATTCTGCTATTGATATGGGTGACACACATACAATACTCCATAATGTCTTTCTGCCAGCATATTGCACTTACTGATAAACTTAAATCATGCTTGGAAATACAGTTGCGATATTCCATTATCCGATCATATCTTACAATTCTATTCAGGTCGTTGATACATTATATTGCTGACAAACTTGATATATCAAGAGTAGTGTGACTTTAGAAAATATTTGTACAGTGCTGGGGCTGCGGGAGGTTGCAAACAGTTGCAAGTATTCACAAAGTCTGTAAATAACAATCAACCTTGTTGGGCTTTCAGATCTCTACCGCTGGGAGTGGAGACAGAGAAATTTCTTTCGCAAAAATCACTGAAAGATGGGTGACAGTGGAGAGATGTCAGCCCCCCGTCATTTGTGTCCATGTGTGTTTTTATTGTCACGTCTAGCTGCACTTGATATTGATGTAACGTTTTTTTGTGGTGTTCTGCTTATTGAGCATGCAGAACAGGTATTTGTTGTACATGTCAGGTGAAAGACAAATATAAATGGGAAGGCCAGGATGGAGTCTGTCCTGGCAGGCCCGCCGTCGCCAACAAAGAGATGATGAGCAAAAATATTATGACAAATTGTCACTGTGATGACAAATTCTTGCATCTCAATTTTTGGTGGAAGTAGCTTTTTTATTCATGGAGGTCAGATTTTGCTCCACCTGAATTTCAGATCTCAAAAGACAGAGCCGTCCTGTTGGCATGGTAGAAAGGCTGCTATCTCATTTGTTTTAGTGTTGAAAGCATAATTGAACAATGATCACAGTTAAAATATCTGAGCTACATAATCTTCCATGCTGTAAGTGTCTCTGATATGGTCTCAAAGTAAAGCCCTGAAAAAGTTTCAGTTCAAAAACCATTATTTACTGCTTTTATTAAAAGAGTAAAAACCTATCAGTGACCATCCCAATTTTCCCCTGTACACCGCTGTGTTATCCTGAAGACGTTTATTCATATGCAATATTTATCTGCACATATCTTGCAAGTGGCAGCATAACTTTCCAAAGTTTAGCATTTTAGGGTGCGTAATAATTACTTCTACAATAGGTCCATTGTAGCTCAGATATCAAAGTTTGACTTTTTTATATTGAACCAACACAATGTTAACTACACAATGTCTGTAATGTTGCCATGTTATTTGGCTTTTTGAACATTGTTTTTTTTAAGCACAATGTTCTGTCACTCCAGCAACATTTTAAAATGTTAAAGGGGACATTTGCTATTTCCCTTTTTGCGACGAACATGTCAGTTGGTATGGATGTTTGTGTTCCCATCAAAGCTTCTTTAGATCATGACCTTCTTTTTCAAAAGAGGTCAGCATACTTAACATAATTCTGATGTCATTGTGACTTCTGATTATTATTTATTTTTGTGCTACATGTATCACTTGTGGTGAAAAACAAGTTTATTGTCCTTAATAGCTTGGAATCAACCAGCCAATAAAGTGATCACAGATTATTTGATAGGTTTGTAATCTAATTTTAGCTCGTAGTACTAGTGGGTGTTGTTAACTTTTGACCTTTTTCACTCTCAGAGGAGGTGTACTAGAGTTCATGATACCTGCGCTACCTGTATGTTGTGAAAATGTGGTAATCTAAATTTAGGTGTACATGCATTTTTTCTTTCATGTTATTTATTTTTTTTATTATTTTTTTTTTTACAGATGATCAGCCTAGGATTTATCGTGGGCAGTACATTTCTCTTTGTGCTAACGTGGCAGTTTGCTCAGTTCATCCTCCTACTACAAGCTTTGGCATTGTACTGCGGAGCTGTAACAAAAATAATTCCACAAAACAAGGTAGGATCAGATTGATCTTGATGTGGTGTGTCAAATTATCTAATAATTTTGATGCAGTGATGATTTATTAATGATACAATAAACTTTCAGCCGTGCTGTAACATTTTCTGTTAACCCATTGCTTCCAAGATTCTGTAATCCTATAAAGTTAAATAATGGGCACATCCAGTTCTTGTAGCCAATGGCCTAAAAGCAGGATCATGAAATTTACTTTGCTATTTTTTTACATATTTGTTTGTTTATATGAAAAGGGGGAATATTGTTCTGGGGAAAATGTGACTCAAGTTCAGGTACAGATATTTTTTTGTGTGTGGTAGATTAAAATAATTTGAAAAAGCATTAAAAAAATTCCTAATGCCAAAAAAGAATATGTTAGAGAGCGTCAGAGGTTTGTGTTATTGCCTTGCCAGCCTAATCAACGCCTCTACATAGTGATGTAGTCATTTGCCAATGGGAAGGGCAGTAACTTAGTATAGGGGGCATGGCGCACCTTAAGCCTCCCTTGGCTACACTTCTGCCTCTACACAGTAATCCTCACAGGATTATTTGGGGATGGGGAGGGGAGGGTTTTTTTCTTACCCTGCAGCCACACCAGGTCCAGTTTAAAGTATTTTTGCTGTATACCTTGAGTAGCACAGCCACAATATTACAGCATGTGTGTGTGTGAAATTTGTTTTAATGTGACATAGAATATATAATGATTTACATGTCTACTGTAACTTGTAGTTTTGTGGGCTGCAGTTTTGTTAAACTTAAATATGAGATATGGAAATAATGCAATTTATGCAATGAAACAATAGGCTAAAAAATGAACATCATTCTTGTAAACTAGAAGAAATTTGTTAATGAATCTTATAAACTGTAGTACAATATTCACATCACCTGCATTGTCTTTTTCACAAAAAATCTAACCTTTTCAGTGAAAAATATTAATTGAAATGTGATACTGTCATTTTTGTGATCTCCTTTTGATATTTTGAAAGTTGTGAATATCTTTGGATTCAGTGTTCTCCATTCTGGTGTATGTTGCCTGCAGTTCTTTCAAACATAGATGTTACTAGGATCGCTGGCTGTCAGTTTCATCATATCAGCTCTGGCAGATTTCAAACTCCAGGTACCCTGAATTCAGGGCATCTCCATTTCACGCCTAAATATCAATATTGCGTAAATACACTGATAAAAAGAAGAAAATACTACTACAAGAATTATGAGCAAAGTATAGGACTGGAAACTCAGTTTTAGTGAAGTTATAGTGACAGTTAGACTTTGATAAAATTCTTGTCTCCTAGTCTATTTCAGACTCTAGAGATGCATGGGGGTGTTTAGTTCAGTTCAGTTATTTGCATTTCTCAAATATAACAATATAACAATTTACAAATCAAGAATGTTTTCGTGACTACAAACATAATTGGAGTCAGAAAGAATTTTCATTAAGAAGAAACATATCAATTTCTTACGTAAATAAAGAGAAATGCAGAGACCAACCATAAGCTTGAAGCTTGATAATGATGGAGGCCTCGAAAAACATTATGTACACACAAAAAACAACAGAAAACCCTCCTCATGTATGTTGTGTGAAATGTATTTACAATTCACTGTGTATTCAATAATAGATAAATGAATGCTGCAGTAATGCTATGGAAGTGACTTAGTTTAGTGAGTTTCGCACAGAGTCTAACCATGGGTCTAATGACCATTTCTGTTTGGTGCATTTTTCAAATTCTAGATAATTGTGATCTTCAGATTTCACAGACATGTCCTTCTTTTATACAGGCAGCTTTTTTATGTGTTTGTGTTTTTTTATTGCTATGGTTCCAAAATAAAAACTTTACTATGAACTGAGTTTGATAAAGTTGTGCAGGAATGCATATAATTAAAAGTTCCTGATCATTGTGTTTTCTTTCAGACCTTGAACTACTGACATCAGCAAAAATCCAATCTTTTAAGTTTTGTGCTGACTATTGTTCCCTGTGGTTATACCAATTAAATGGTATGCCTATTATGAATCACTCTTATTTGATAGACTGCATATAAGTAATGTGACCTTGGCACAAGAGTTGTTATGGTTGAACAAAGAGAATAAGTGGTCATTATGGTATTGAGACATATCGTATGGAACAATGATGATAAAAAATAGTCATATCCTGAATTTGGATGAGTGACATGTTGATAGTTTACTGTATGCTGAAATAATAGTTTGCAACAAGTTTTGTCTAATGATTGAGGTAAACCTGTAAGACATTGAAGAAATTATAATAATAATAATATAAAATTCATAAAGTGCAAAAAACTATTTGAATATATTCTTATGTGCTGCAAGAGCTCCTGATATGCATGGTCCATATACTATGGTAATTACGCGTACATAAATAATACATACAGTACATATTGAGCAGTTTTTTAACATATTCAAATGCACATTGAAAAATCATAATAAATCATTTTGAATTATTGAATGGTAATAAAGTGTTATTGATGATGATATTATGATAATGATGATGATTATGATTTGTTGATGATGATTGGTGATGATGATCATTGATGATGATGATGATGATGATGATGATGATGATGATGATGATGATGATGATGGTGATTTGGTGATGATAATTTGGTTATGATGTTCATGATTTTAATGATGTGAAGTGATGATGAAGGGATGGTGAGGATAATAATGATTATATTATGTTTTAATACAGCAACTTCATGACACTCAGCTATTACAATCTTATGTTTTTCATTCCATTAAATACTTCAGACTGGCCGCAAGGTGGTGACTAGTATTGTAGGACAGCTGCTTAGACTCCTCTCCAGGCTGATATTTGTCTTTGCTGCAATGTTTGTCATCAATTTTGCCATCAAGGTAAGTTAATTTGTGGGTTCAAACCCTTTTCAGTCTTGGTGCACAATGTCTGCACAGTCTGTGAGATATGCAGAAATTCACAGAATAAAATCTTGGAATAAGTTGGTGTTCAGTTTTGTCCAGTTGTCAAAAGTCTGTCAAGAGTCTGTGCCTATAAATATAACAAGGGTGGTACAATGTTTTTTTTTACAAAGACAAAATCTGTACAAACTTATAATCCTAATACTAATGTTTACCCAAGTATTCAAAGTAATAAGAAATAAGATAAAATAAATCTTGTTGTTACACTCATAGTTGTTATCTCAGGGGAGCAGTTAGAGATGAAAATTGCCTTGAAGTATATGCGATATAATTCTTTGAATAAAAAATAATTTTCATATTTTGTTCGTAAGCTGTATCCTCTACTGAAATCACAAGCATCAAATTGCATTTGAAGTGGACCGTAGCTCCTGCTTTGTGTCATGCAATAAGGTGCCCCATGAATTTTAACCGAATCATTCAAGTTTAATCAGACCAGAGAGCTTTGTGTTACAATAAATCTCTGATTCAAAAGCAGCTTTACCTTAGTAGATAATCCCCTTAGGGGATTAAGCCCAATAAGGGGCTAATCTCAACCAGATATTCCACGCGGTGGTCAGTTAATATATAGGACGGGTCAGGGTGAAACACCTGAAAACCCCCAAGTCTTGTTTTAAGGTCAAAGTTCAGTCAGATTACATATTTTTGACAATTCACTTGTCAAAATACTGGAGTTGTACCCATTTTGAAGGCAACATACAGTTTTGTCCACTTCGTGATTATACACTTGTCAGAGTTTAATGACTTATATTTATTATCAGACATGTAAGACAGGTACATCTGTTGTACTAGTGATGAGAAAGGCAGTTTGGGTGTTAGCAAATCACTTGTGACAGTTTTATGTTAATAAAACAAATCGTTGTGCTATTTCCAAATTTTCTCCTGGGGATTTTCTCAGGAAAGTGGCCCCACAAAGTAAACATTTTGCCACATGTCAGAAAAGCAAAACTGGGCTACTCAGTTGGGATGCAGACACATATTCCACTCATGCCTTGGTGTACATTGTATGTTGTCATGCCTTGCATCATGCAGTGTTTTAATAAACACTGAGATTGAGAAATTGTGTTTTATATCACAATGAACATCATTTTTGACAGCAGATCCAAGACTTTTTTTTTGGGGGGGGGGGTATCAAAGTTGATATGTGTACAAATGTGTGTACAAAGTATTTTGATCTGACAAGGAAAAATTTTAAAGCCAATCTGGTTTTGTGGAGGGGGAGGGAGTTATGCTACACTATGTATTTTTTTATACTGACAAAATGAGGGGAAGGCTGCTGCTGATACAGTCTACACCCCCCCCTCCCCTATACTTTGCCTACACATTGTAGACTTTAAAGTGAGAACGAAACGATTGGCAATGGCAATAATATTTAAAGAGTACACTCCGTGTGAGTGGTATTTGAAACTACGACACAAAATGGGCCTATGTCTTGTAAAATGACATTTTAGTCAGTTATTCCACCTAGTATTGTACTTTCTCATTTATAGGCATTTTTTTAATATTTACAAGGCCAACAAGGTGTAATTACTTTTAAATTCAGTGTACCTACTCAGAGGCCCCCATGGACACTTCTGTACCATTGGAGGTTAAATGTATTGAACAAATACAGTTGTACATTGAACTCCAATGATCAACTATACAACTTAAATGTCATGTGACCTGATGTGGAACTTGCACAAAGCTTTTGAAGTAATTATGGTACATGCATACATGTACATAATGTAGATTTATACTTGTATGTATTCATTAAGTTTTTTTTTTTTTAGTAATTTAATTTATTTAGATATTGATTGATTTATTTATTATCCGTTCCTTTACTTGTTCATTGGTTAATTTTTTATTTAATTCACAAATTAATTTTTGCTTTATTTGTTTATTTATTTATTTCATTTATTTATGTATTTTTTCTTTATTATCCATTCATTTAATTATTCATTAGTTTATTTAATTCCTTAATTTATATATCTTATTAATTAATTCATTCATTTATTTAATTAATTATTTTCTTTCATTAATTAATTATTTACAGTGTCATAAATCATATTCAGTCACATTTTGGATTGATTGATTGATTGATTGTAGCTACCAAACACTTTTCAAACAAAACTCATATCATAAGTTTTTGTCTTCACTTTCTAATGAAAAGTTTTCCATGATACTTTGCAAGTGATGCAATTATTACTTCCAAAGCTTTATTACTTGTCTGCATATTATGGCAGTGCTAATGATAGTTCCAAGATATTAAGAAGTTCAAGGTTGTTTCATCTGAATTCATAACTCCGCCAGTGTTGCTATAATCTAGCCGTCTATCCTTCTGGTCTTTTGAGCTTTTATGGCTCATCAATCTTTAGGGGTAATGATCCGTCAGATCAAAGACTACTTGATCAATCAACCATACCTGACATGTGTAAGTCTCTCATGTACTGACTGCTTGTGAGGGTGATGATGAAAAACATCACTGCCCTGCACAAACCCATAACTCCATGATATTATGTGAATGATAATTCAACATTGCCAGTGGCAGTTGATGGCATTCGGATAACAAAGTGGTGTTTTCAATTTGTAACACTTCACCTGAAGAATTTTGAAGAAAGTACTTGTGAAGTATTGTGATGTGGCTTTGTTTTTCTCGCTTTAAGTTTTTATTGTTTGTCACTGCATGACAACACTATGTTTGTCACTTGTATACTACATTATGTTTATACCTTGTATGTAAATATATACAGTACATGTATGAGGTATGCTGTGTATATTGTAAAGTGTCAATCATATCCTTAAAGGTACTGGCTAACATTTACAACAGTTAAAAAAATCTGAGCTACATGATTCCCCATGCTACCAGTGTCTTTGATATGATCTAAAAATGAAGCCCTGAAAAATTTTTATTTCCAAATAATTATTTAGTGCTTTAAAAAAGTGAAAATCGTAAGTTGACCGGATTCACCTGCCCATTTCCTCCCATAGACTTATTGTGTGTACACCTAGGCTATTTTCTACTCGCCCCGAGTATAAATTGTTTATTCATGCATAACTTGCCATTGGCAGTGGAACTTTCCAAACTTTTGTATTCTAGGGTGTTTATTTGTCCATTTGAACACTACTATGTAGCTCAGATATCAAAGTTTGACAATTTTTTAGATTGAAGCTCCAGAATGTTAGCCTATCACTTTAATACTGTATATGCTGAATATTTTGCGGTGGTTTTATTTTTGCGAATTTCGCGACTTACTGAACGCGAATATTTTCACTTCCTGTCATTTCTGTACAAAGTGAATGCAAATACACTAAAATCGCGAATTCGCCGTTTTAAAGCAAAAGCGCGAAAATATATGGACGCGAAATATATGGCGTATACAGTATGCAAAGATATACAAGTTGAAACTTCAAATCTAGAGAATGAATATCAACAAATACCAAATCAGGACATGATTAATGGGACCTTCCACAGTGGAATGATGACTTGATTATCTGATGTACATTTGTGTTTATGCATTCCTAGGTCTCAATCTGTTATTTCTTTTTGTACTCTTTTCCCAGATTCTGATTGGGCTAGATGCTGATCAACATATTTTCAAGTTCATCACTGCCAAATTTGGATTGGCACATGCAAGGTTTGTGCACTTTTTATTAACATGCATAAAGTAAACCATTATAAACATGCCAATACAACTAGGTTTTTGTAGTTTTTTTTTACCTGTTAAAAGTAAAAGAATATTATAGTACCTGTACTAATATGTCTTTGTTGACTACTGCTATGATACCGAGTCACTACAGGTTCTACTTCTGAGAAGAATTACAGTAAAAGGTAGTTTTGATAGCTCTAATAGCAGCAGTAGTTCTATATGCAATAAGTAGTAATAGTAGTATGAATAGTAGATGTTGTAGTAATATTAGTTCAAAAAGTAGTTGTAGTAATAGTAGTAGTAGTAGTAGTAGTAGTAGTAGTAGTAGTAGTAGTAGACAGTAGAAGTAGTAGTAGTAGTAGAAGTAGTGGTAGTAGTAGCTATAGTAGTAGTAGTAGTTGTTGTAAAAGTGATACTAATGTAGATCTTATAACATTTTTTGATAATTACACAGTCAGTGACTTCCGAATGATATTTACTATGCAAATAAATATTTTACTGAAATTTAAATGGAATCCTAATTAAGAATGCTGTGAGTTAATATAGTTTTATTAGTAACTCATATGTGACCAACATGGGCACCATTTCACTTTTCACATCAAATGATTTCTCTCTGTATTTGGTCTGGCAGAGATTTTGATGTCCTTCTGTACAAGTGTCACAGTGCCTTTGCCTTCCTACCATTGGACGCCTTCAAGCGACTGACCTCATCCCTGCTCTTCCCCATCTACATTGCCGTGGTCTTTGGCCTCCTCTCAGTCATGGTGGTTGCTGTTTTCCAGAACTGGAGGTAAGTACAGTACAGCTCAAGAATTCTTTACCCGTTAGGAATATTCCATAATCTCCATCTTCTTGTGGATTTATTCTCACTATGTGGGGTCACCAGTGCTGATATACCTTCTCCATTCTCTTCTATTTAGGGCTTCCTCCTTTCCCTTCCCATGCAGCTGCTTTCAAGTTCCCAATCATGCAGTCATGCTATACCTTCTTCTCAGTCGTCCCTTCTTCTTTCCCACCACCAGTCCTCTCATCCTCTTCCCATATGCTTCTCATGAATTCAGAATATTTCCAGTAAAAGGTTGTTCCTCATTTGTCAATTGAGTTCTGCATCTATATGTGACTTGCAGGTTTTGAATTTTTGCAGTATACAATGTGGAAAAATGTTGGGCCACTGGTGCTTTATTATTATAGTTTAAACTTGTTCGGGTCCCTCCAACATTTTAATTTTAAGTAATTTCTTAAAAACAGAATTTCTCAAAAACAGAGCAGAGTCTGCTCTTTCTGATGAGGTATAACTCATATAACCTTAACACCGTATTAACCCTTTGAATGTTACAATGTAAAATATAGTCAGAAATCTTGGGGTCCCCACCCCCCCCCCCCAAATTTTTCATTAATTTAAAAAAACAAAAATAAAAGACATTCAGAATCTGTTATTGGTGTGATATGCCCTTTGGGATTAAAGCTTTCAAATAAAAAAAATCCCCAAAACTAAACTTGGGCTTTAAGGAGATGAATGAGTACAGTGAATAACACAGGTTTGATGTTATTTTTCATGTCATTAACTCTTAAATCACCACTGTCCTCCTAAGTTGACCTACCCTAATCATTCAATGTTGAATTGAGTTGACATTGATGTTTAAACTGACATAATTTGTAATCATCATATCGCCCAGCTACCAGCCACAGGTCAGAATACATTGTATTTCGGTACTAATACGTCAGTTGTGTGCATCCTCTTTCACCAAAATACAGTACATTTACACAGTACATGTTTCATGTAAACTTACTTTAACTTTTTTTGGGGGGGGGGGTTAGGGGTAGAAAATGTGTTTTAATTTTTTAATTTATCAGTGCAAATTGCATGGCAGATAAAGAGTTAACATTACCCTTATTTTCATGATCTGAAACTACAGGTTTGAGTCGCAAGTTTCAGCGAGCAAAAAGGATGATGACCTCCATCACCCATCCTCCTCCTCCTCCTCCTCACCCCCACCATCACCCTCCAGCCAGAAAGCCAATCATAACCTGATGTTGAGACGACCTGACCTAGCCTACCACGCCCTCCAGACCATCCCCTTTGGTCTGATGGCCCTCGCTGTCCGCAGGATGTCCTACGTCTGGGCCCCCCAGATGTGTGTGCTGGCCGCTCTTGGCATCAGCAATGAATCGCTATGGCGATGGTTGCTAGGCAAACTGAGATGCAATTCAGAGACCATTGTGAGTAGTTTGTGTTGTATGTCTAGAACCTTAAAGCTAGCCACGAGATATCTTGTCTCGGTCAATGGGAAATGCACGTAAAAGCAGAATAAAACCGTCATAAACCATATTTAGTCACACTGCAACTAACTATGCTATGTGCCCATTAATAAAAGATAAGTAATTTAAAAGCATAATTTAACATTGTTCCCAGTGTAAGAAACCTGAGCTACTGAATCGCGCGTGCTATAAATTTCACTGATATGGTCTTAAAATCAAGCTCTGAAAAAAAATTTTACTTCAAAATGATCATCACGTGCTTTAAAAAATGAAAATCTGTGAGGACATTTCTTGAAGTCATGAACTAAATGAACTACTTTTCTCAATCAACCTACCAATTAACCTACCAATTGCATACCTGCCAACTGTCCTATTTTCCAGGGACAGTCCCTATTTTTGACAAAAGAAAAAACACTTTTTACCCATGTTTCAGATTGTGTCCCTGTTTTTGCAAATATCTGTCTACAGTAATGTATAGGATCTTTAGGAATGTCCCTATTTTTCATATTTTCACCCCATTTTTGTCCCTATTTCTGAGGTTTGAGGGTTGGCAGCAATTGTAAAAATGAGGAAAATGTTCAAACCTCCAAATCTATTTTTGTTATGCAAGATATTAATAATTTTATAGTATTTAGCAGCTTGGTGATAATTTTCTTCCTCTTCCTCATAATTACTTTGAATACTTGATAGTCTTAAGATGAGACTAAGAAATTAACTTATTGTTCTCTAGAAATTAATTGGTGTCCAAACTTTCTAGTCAGTAATATAAATCATTTCATTTTTTTTTCACTCCAGGTGCAATGTTTACGCCATACCACTGCCATTCTTGTGATAGCAATGTCCCTTTACAGAGTGAGTATGATTGACACTTGATGTGCTTTATTGGTTTATAACTGAAATCAAATGTGCTGAAGTATATAAAACAAATAACTGTCTCTCTGTATTTAATTTGGGTACATTTATTGTCTTTCCTAGGTCTGTGTCTAGTGACTTGTCCATTGGCCATCTTCATCACATGAAATATAAAAAATTTGAACATTGATTTCCTGCTCCACCAAAATGTGATCATCAAGCTAAATAGTTGAAATTATT
Organism: Eucidaris tribuloides; assembly: GCA_001188425.1. NCBI lineage: Eukaryota > Metazoa > Echinodermata > Echinoidea > Cidaroida > Cidaridae > Eucidaris > Eucidaris tribuloides. The sequence goes on from JZLH01S0448558.1 coordinate 32,339, forward strand.
TATAATATATAAATACACATATCGTCGCTGGGCTGATAAAACCTCATATCTCAAATTTTGGTGAAAATGACTTTCTTTGATAAATATGAAAATTAAGGCATAATTCATCTTCCAATAACCAAATGAACTGAATATCTCAAAACATGATTGATTATCAAACATAGTTTTAAGTTGGGCACTTCTTTAAATAAGGTCCAGTAACCTTTCTGTTGTGTCCCTACACTTCCCTTATTTGTATGTATAGTCTTAGTATGTGTAACTCCATTTTGTTTGTTGTTGTTTTCTGTGTAATTATTTTGATTTTGATTACCTGTTTTGTTATGTCTGTTTTTACGGAAAGTGTTAAATAAATTGAACTTTGAACTTTGAAGTTCAAATAACATAGCCTATGTACATAATTTGTTGAAATGAGAATATTTTTCAGTCTCCTAAAAAGTTTGTTGTTGAGATACGAGGTTTAAACAGCCCAGCGACGTTATATCTGATAGTCATCACCTCTGACCAAGCCTTGGGGCTGGTAAGCGAGTTTTTGCTAAAGTAAGACGAGTTGAAATTTAACGTGATTGAAGTGTTGTTACAACGCTGTAAGAAATTTTATCTCTTTCTTGGTTCTCTTTGCATGACTGCACATATTAAACTTTGCAAATCTGCACAAACTGCAGTTCACTTGTTAATGCATAAAGAGTTTAATGGCACAGCCATTTAGTTTTGATTTCCACGTGTGATTCTTGTATCATCTTGATAAATCTGAACCTCTGGTGATCAAAGGTTAGAAACCCACACGTGTGAAGTTGGAACCAGCTTGTGGCACACTTGTACAGGCATGCTATGGATCCTGAGATCAGAGTGGGTGAAGTTGTTAGAGAAAAGTGTTAGCTCTGATGAAACGCTGTAAACAAAACTTTATTTTTATTTGAATGTTATTTGAAACTTGGAAATTCACCACATTATTGTTTCCATGCCTTTGTGAACATTATTTACTGTTTTACTAGTGTTTCTTTTTTCTTTTTGTAGTGTGTGCCCCGACTGTCATCAGAACTCAATGAACTCAGGGAGTTTTATGACCCAGACACAGTAGAACTCATGAACTGGATCAGGTGAGTAAGAATCATGTATTGAATTAAAAAATTATTATCAGTATATTAAAGGTAAATGACATGATTGGGGTGGTCCTCAACTTGGGCTGAAACTACTCTAGAATCAAGTGAACTATACTAGGATTCTCCTGTGAAAATGTTGTAGTCAAACGTTGACTCATTTTTAAAATAAAAAAATGTCAATATCGCTCGTAGCACGGAAACCTGCTGTGTGGCTCCCTATGGGGCTTATTTTTATCGTCCCCGGATAAAATTAAGATACTCCTATGTTTATGCTTGATTCTCCTTAAGTAAACAAATTACAGACAAATCCTCCCAGGTGGGAAATCCACTCCTGCTAGTGTATATGGTATATATTTCAACTCATTTGGTTCTTGAGGCATTTTCAAGTGTTCCCAATCATGTCACTAATCTTTAATGTTTACACTGATCTTATTTATCATTAATTTGATTCTGCATTTTACATAAAAAGTTTGACATACGCAGGGGCTTATAGTGATTTCGCATCCCCTCTCCCATTGAAAAAGAGCCCCAAAACACACACACAATATTAAGTTAATTTTCTTCATAGGGTGAAATATGTAACACATTTAGTATTAGACTTATGAATTGGTCTCTACAAATGAAATGAAAAAATAATATGAAAAAATTTGTTGCATCAAATAAGAATGTTATTCCAACACTTACTTCATTTGATTATTTATATAATTCTGTGTAGAATATGTATCCTCTACTTCAAAATACTTCAGTCATACACCGTGATATTCCTGTTGTGTCTGTTTCGTTTGGACAGCCAACAATCACCCAAGACAGCCGTGTTCAGTGGCAGCATGCAGCTCCTTGCTGGGGTCAAGTTATGTACAGGAAGGAGACTTACCAATCATCCTCACTATGAAGATAAACAGTTGAGAGATAAAACATTGGAGGTTAGTATACAAATAATGCACAGTCATGAGTGCGTTATCAAAAATAATCCACATGAGTTCACTTTGATATGAGTGCGTTATCAAAAATTATCCACATGAGTTCACTTTGATATGCTTTACAAATTGGAACCCACAAGATGCAGCAAATGGGTTTGGACAAATCAAATGGAATGAGTGTGGAAAATTATTTAATAATGGATACACTTGAGTGATATATCGTAAATATTGCATTCAGAAAGCCTGAATATTGCACAAGTCTATAACGAATGCAATATTTATCTTAATGAATGCAATATATACAATATTCCACAAGAGAAATCCAATATTAATGTCATTGTACAAACATATTTTAGGAGAATGTGGAAGAACCTGTTATAATTTTCAGTGAGTTTTTTTTTTTTTACTTGATTTTCAGTCAATCAGCATTTACCAGAAAACCAATTAAACACCATTATAAAATGGAAATAATTATGATTGTTCTTACTACAGGTGTATCAGTATTACGCTCGTAGAAGTGCCAAAGAGGTGTACGACATCCACAGAGAGACAGGAACGGACTATCTCATCCTAGAAGACAGTATTTGTTATGCCAGGCCATCAGATGTGGGTTGCAGATTGACAGACATCATGGATATTATGAATGGCCATGTAAGCATGAAATGTGAAATATCTGTGACCTTTAGCCAAATTTGTCTTTCGCTCAAGTTCTTGTTTTTTACCTTTTCTTTTAACCATTTGGTCCCAGAACAGAATATCACATCGGCAGGTGGCAACAAGGGGAAAATTACATTGTCATTGTCTTCATAAAAATAGATGTTCAGATTTTAACCAAACTTTGCAAAATCATCTGTATGTTAAAGGTCAATGACATGATTGGGGGTAGTCCTCAGCTTGGGCTGAAAATACTCCAGAATCAAGTAAACTATGCAAGGATTCACCTGTGGAAATTTTGTAGTCAAACGGTGACTCATTCTAAATTAACTAATGTCAATATCCCTCTTGGCAGGCAAACCTGCTGTGTGGCTCTCTATGGGTCCAATTTTTATCGTGCCCCGTTAGAATTAAAATACTAATACATTCATGCTTGATTCTCCTTAAGTAAACAAATTAGAGACCAATCCTTCCAGCTGGGAGATCCACTCCTCCTGGTGTATAGTTGGTATATATTTCAACTCATTTGGTTCTTGAGGTATTTTCAAGTGTTCCCAATCATGTCACTAACATTTAAGGGGATGCAAAGTTTTTCAAATGGATCATGTGGCATAGATATCGGGTTCCAAGGGCAAAAATTATGTACAACTGAAGGCATACCCTCAAATGGGCACCACAGAGAGGCAGCATCAACCTAAGATCAGCATCATGCCCCCGAGGGCTCTTGTCAAATATTAATATCCATTTGTCAAAAAATTGGTTTAATTTCTAGTTCTAGCTGAATGATATTTGATGCAGTATTTGGTACCCTGGGGTACCAACTAGAAATCCACCATTTTGTTGAATTATTTATTTAT
>JZLH01S0448558.1:35894-50294 GCA_001188425.1 Eucidaris tribuloides
GATTATTTCAGTAAAAGGTTGTTCCTCATCTGTCAATTGAGTTCTGCATCTATTTATTCTGACTTGCCAGGTTTTGAAATGGTTTTGCAGTATACTAATGTGGAAAAATTTTGGCGATTGTGCTTTATTATTAGTATATTCTAAACTTGTACGCGGGTCCCTCCACATTTAATTTTAAGTAATTTCTCAAAACAGAATTTTCCCAAAACAGAGCAGAGTCTTGCTCTTTCTATGAGTATAATCATATCCTTAACACCGTATTTTAACCTTTGAATGTTGTTACAATGTTAAAATATAGCTCGTAAAATTCTTGGCTCCCCCCCCCCCATATTCATTAATTAATATTTTAAAAACAAAAACATTCATGAATCATTATTGGTTGATAATGACCTTTTGGGCTTAAGAGATGAATGAGTTTACATGGAATACTCAGGTTTGATTTATTTTTCATGTCATTTAACCTTAATCACCACTGCTGTCCTCAGGTTGAATACCTAATCATTCAATGTATGATTGTATTACATTGATGTTTAACTGATCTATATTGTGTAATTGGTATATCGCAGTAACCAGCCAGCACGTCAAATACCATTTGTATTTTCAGTTACTAATACGTTTCAGTTTGTGTGCATCCTTCTTCACCAATACAGTACATATTTACACAAGTACATGTTTCATGTCAAACTTCTTTTAACTTTTTTTGTGGGTGGGGTCGCGGTAGAAAATGTGTTTTATTTTATTATTTATCAGTGCAAACTTTGCCTGTGCAGATAAAGATTTAACATTACCTTTATTTTCATTGATCTGAAACTACAGTTTTGAGTCGCAATTCAGCGAGCCAAAGGGTATGATGACCCATCACCCATCCTCCTCCTCCTCCTCCTCACCCCACCATCACCCTCCAGCCAGAAACCATATCTAACCTGATGTTGAGGACGACTGACCTAGCCTCCACGCCTCCAGATCCGTCCCTTTCGTCTGATGGCCCTCGCTGTCCGAGATGTCTCGTCTGTGCCCCCAGAATGTGTGTGCTGGCAGCTCTGCATCAGCAATGAATCGCTATTGCTGATGTTGCTAGGGCAAACTGAGATGCAATTCAGAGCATTGTGAGTAGCTTTGTTGCAATATGTCTAGAGACCTTTAAAGCTTAGTCACGACATATCTTGTGTCTCGTCAATGGGAAATGCACGTAAAGCAGAATAAAACCGTCATAAACCATATTTTAGTCACACTGCCACCTTTGCCCTTTATGCAAATATAAGTAATTAAAGCATAAATTTGAACAAATTTCCTAGTTAAGAAACCTGACGCTACCTTGAATTCCGCGTGCTATAATTTCACTTAAGGTCTTAAATGAGGTCTGGAAAAAATTGTACTTCAAAATGATCATCAAGTGCTTTAAAAATGAAAATCTGTGAGGAATTTCTTGAATCATGAACTAAATGAACTACTTTTCTCAATCCATCCTACCAATTGCATTACTGCCAACTGTTCCTATTTTCAGGGACAGTCCTATTTTGACAAAAGAAAAACACTTTTACCATGTTTCGATTTGTCCCTGTTTTTGCAAATATCTGTTACAGTATGTATAGGATCTTTTAGGAATGTTCCTATTTTTCATATTTTCACCCATTTTTGTCCCTATTTCTGAGTTTGAGGTTGCAGCAATTGTAAAAAATAGATATGAAATATTCAAACCTCCAAATCTATTTTTGTTATGCAAGATATAATAATTTTATTAGTAGTTAGCAGCTTGATGATTAATTTTCTTCCTCATATTACTATGAATCTTGATAGTCTAAGATGAGACTAAGAATTAACTTATTGTTCTAGAATTAATTTATCCAAATTTCTAGTCAGTATATAAATCAGTATTCATTTTTTGTCACCCAGGTGCAATGTTTACGCCATACCACTGCCATTCTTGTGATGCAATGTCCCTTTACAGATGTGAGTATGATTGACGCTCGCGCTTGATGTGCTTTATTGGTTTATTACTGAAATCAAATGTGCTGAAGTATATAAAAACAAAATAACTGTCTCTCTGTACTTAATTTGGGTACACTTATTGTCTTTCCTAGGTCTTGTGTCTAGTGACTTTGTGCAATTGGCCATTCTTCATCACATGAAATCAATTTATTCTTCATATACAAATGACATGAAATTGGAAAGAGTTTAAACATTGATTCCTGCTTCGCCAAAATGTGCTCATCAGCTAAATAGTTGAAATTATTTATATTATATAGTTATACATATTGTCGCTGGGCTGAGTAAAACCTCATATCTCAATTTTCGTTGAAAATGACATTCTTTGTTAAATATGAAATTAAGCCATAATTCATCTTCCATAACCAATGAATCTGAATATCTCAAAACATGATTGATTATCCAACATAGTCTTAAGTTCCAAATAACTAGCCTATGCCACATAAATTTTGTGAAATGAGAATATTTTTTTCAATCTCCTTAAAACTTTCTTTTTGAGATCCGAGGTTTTAACAGCCAGTGACGTTATATCTGATAGTCATCACCTCTGACTAGTAGCGTCGTCGACAGGCTTCTGTCGAAAGTCTTGTCGGATACATATTTTGACTGAAAGACGAATATATCGACAGATTTTATTCTTACGACAACACACAGGGTATCAAAGTATAAATCAAGACCTAACAACGTCATCACCGCAGCAGTCACTTCTCAAAGCAAGCATTTTTTCTTTCTCACACTTGCAGAAGGTTATAGAAAACTGAGAACCATTGTTTCTGAGTGTAATCTCACCATAAGAATCTTGATTCCCCGGAAATTAACAATTGTGGTCAAGCCCAAAGTTTCAAAATTCCACTGCTGCTTTCAATAGCGATTTCAGTCATCACTGGGCCCCCTGGCAGGCTGATTATCCCTGTAGTATGTAGCCACAATACAGGTGTATTTAACATGAATAGGTCAGTGGTGTAAAGACTCGATTATGAATGTCCCAATTAATCAGACCATTGTAGTGTCGACAGCTGTGTCTGTCGGCTAAATATTTGAGGTGACATGTCGGAAGAGAAATTTCTATTTGACGACGCCTACTCTGACCAAGCCTTGGGGCTGGAGAATGTAGTTTTTTGTTAAGTAAGACAAGTTTGTGAATTGAACGTGATTGAAGTGTTGTACAACGCCTGTAAAGAAATTTTATCTCTTTATTGGTTCTCTTTGCATGACTGCACATATTAAACTCTGCAAATCTTGCACAAACTGCAGTTCACTTGTTAATGCATAAAGGTTTATAAGGTAATGACATGATTGGGTAGTCCTCAACTTGGGCTGAAACTACTCTAGGAATCAGTAAACTATGCAAGGTTCCTGTGAAAATCTTTAGTTCAAAACGTTGACTCATTCTAAAATAACAAATGTCAATATCATCATAGCACGGAAACCTTGCTGTTGGCTCTCTATGGGCTTATTTTATCGTCCCCGGATAAAATTAAGATACTCCTATGTTTGTGCTTGATTCTCCTTAGGTAAACAAATTAGAGACAAATCCTCCCAGGTGGGAGATCCACTCCTGCTAGTGTATAGTTGGTATATATTTCAACTCATTTGGTTCTTGAGGCATTTTCAAGTGTTCCCAATCATGTCACTAACCTTCAATGGCACAGCCATTTAGTTTTGATTTCCACATGTGATTCGTGTATCATCTTGACAAATCTGAACCTCTGGTGATCAAAGGTTAGAAACACACACGTGTGAAGTTGGAACCAGCTTGTGGCACACTTGTACAGGCATGCTATGGATCCTGAGATCAGAGTGGGTGAAGTTGTAAGAGAAAAGTGTTAGCTCTGATGAAAGGCTGTAAACAAAACTTTACTTTTATTTAAATGTTATATGAAACTTGGAAATTCACCACATAATTGTTTTCCATGCCTTTGTGAACATTATTTACTGTTTTACCAGTGTTTCTTTTTTCTTTTGTATGTTTTTATAGTGTGTGCCCCGACTGTCATCAGAACTCAATGAACTCAGGGAGTTTTATGACCCAGACACAGTAGAACTCATGAACTGGATAAGGTAAGAATCATGTATTGAATTAAAAATTATTAATTTTTACATCAGTATATTGATGTTCATATAAAAAGTTTGATATACACGGGGTTATAGTGATTTTGTATCCACTCTCTCATTGAAAAAGAGACCCCAAAACACACACACACAATATTGAGTCTATTTTCTTCACAAGGTGAAATGTGTAACACATTAGTATTAGACTTGAGAATTGGTCTCTACAAGTAAAATGTTTTGATATAAAAAAAATTATTGCATCAAATAAAATGTTATTCCAACCCTTAACTACATTTGTTGATTATTCATATAATTCTGTGTAGAATATGTATCATTTACTTCAAAACACTTCAGTCCTACACACTGATATTCATGTTGCATCTGTTTCATGTGGACAGCCAACAAACACCCAAGACAGCTGTGTTCAGTGGCAGCATGCAGCTCCTTGCTGGGGTCAAGTTGTGTACAGGAAGGAGACTTACCAATCATCCCCACTATGAAGATAAACAGTTGAGAGATAAAACATTGGAGGTTAGTATACAAATAATGCAGAGTCACGAGTATGTTAGTATTGAAAATTATCCACATGAGTTCACTTTGATATGGTTTAATGGGAATTCACGAGGCGCAGCAAATGGGTTTTGAACTTTTTTAAATGGAGTGAGCATGGATAAACATGATGGTTACCATCTAATCATACCATGTTGAAGGATCAATCAGCGTATGGTAAATGATTACTTCTTATTGAGATATTCTGTCGAATGTACAAGTAATTGTAAAATAAATGTCATAAAGATCATTCAAACAATTCAGTGAAGTTTTGAAAATGATACATCAGTGAATGAGAAGTAAATACAAGTAACAAAGAAAATCTTGCAGCAGTCTGCCATTGTGTGTTACAAATTACTTCATCAATCATTTTCTATTTTTTTTTTTTTTTACTTTTTTTGTAAGTGTATTTGAAGAATCCACATTCCCTTTAAATGTTTTTTATCCATGTAATAATACAAGTACAATCCGACCTCATTTATCTAGCTACTCCTGCAGAAATCTGGATAGCTATTTGGCTGGATTTACAATATATACTCAAATACAGCACTTTGTGTGTGTGATAATGTATTCACTTGACATTATGATATATTTGTAAAAATACTGTTATGTTCTATGGTTTGCATTGAATTGAGAGATAATTTACAACTGACAGAAAAAATGTACTGGGAGATGGCAGGTTGATATAGTGTTCCAGATCTGGCAGCCGTGAATCAAGTCGGACTATACAAATATGGAAGAGTTTTACACCATCATAAATTGGAAGCACTATATTTTTTTAGTAAATTATTTATAATTTATTGCATAGGTAGAATAGTTAATAACTAATGGTAATTTTATTTCCATTTCACAATGCTAAATAACATTAAACAAAAGAGGTTTTGAGTCACTGAAATAAAAAACAACATTGATGGGGTTTGAACCCACAACCTCCCGATAACTATCTAGGTGTCATTACCACTAGACCATCAAAAATGCCTGATGGCCCAAGTGTTTATTTCAGGTTTTATTTAACAATGCAGCAGGCAACAGCAGACTGCTGTGAATAATTTACATACCCGTATTGTTCTTACTACAGGTGTATCAGTATTATGCTCGTAGAAGTGCCAAAGAGGTTTACGACATCCACACAGAGACAGGAACAGATTATCTGATCCTAGAAGACAGTATTTGTTACGCCAGGCCGTTAGATGTGGGTTGCAGATTGACGGATATCATGGATATTATGAATGGCCATGTAAGCATGAAATGTGACATAACTTGGCTCTTAAGCCAACTTTCTCTTTCGCACCATTTCTTTTTTTTTACCTTTTCTTTAAACCATTTGGTCCCAGAAGAGAATATCACATCGGCAGGTAGCACAACGGGAAAATTACATTGTCATTGTCTTCATAAAAATAGATGTTCAGATTTTAACCAGACTTTGCAAAATCATCTATGTTAAGGGGATGCAAAGTTTTTCAAATGGATCATGTGGCATAGATATCGGGTTCCAAGGGCCAAAATTATGTCTAACTGAAAACTTTTCTCAAATAGGCACCACAGAGAGGCAGCATCATGCCCCCAGGGGCTCTTGTGAAATCTTAATATCTATTTGAAAATAAATCAGTCTAGTTTCTTGTTCAGCTGAATGCTATTTCCCATAATGTATATCATTGCTGTCGTGTCAAAGCCTTGTATTTCATTATTAGTTTGAAAAAAATAAATTGTATGTTTACCTGTTATATAATACTGTAGCGAGGAAGCTGGATATTATTCTGACCTAAACTCGCATTTCGTTTTCAATCTCAAATGAGGAAACCACTATATTCCAATACAAAATATTGAGACAGCTATTTTTATTTCTCTCTCTCTCTCTCTTTCCTAACATGTTTTAGAAATTAGGTTTTATCATGTGAGCAACTTCATTCAACAATGTGTATTTCCCATGAAGGTGATTGTGCATTTAGAAAAGACAATTTCTACATTTTTAATCTATTGTTCAAACAAGTGAAGAAGGAAGATGTGTTTTATTGTCATGTTATAATAGTACTAGCAGGTTTTAATAATAATCGGACATTTTGAATATTTTTGCTTTCCCTATGAAAAAATACAAATAAGATAGGCACATGCAGCATGTGACATTCCCGCATCCCTTACAACATGCATCATTTTTGCCCATTATTCAGTCAAAAGGAGAATTCACTCCAGCTAACCACTTGAAAATGGACATGAAGATATCGTAAAGTTTTTAAAGTATGGTCAGGAGAAAAAGTTGTAAATATCAAAATGTTCAATATGGAATTTCTCATGATTACTGATTCACAATTACCTTCCTCCTTTTTAATCGGCAGTGTGTACAATGCGGAAGCCGACGCCGCCACCGCGACGAGGTCTGTGAGGAACGCAGAACCTGAGCCTAGCACGGTGTTGACGATGTCTGCGACGTCATCAAGAAAGGTGGGCGGGACTTCAGCCAACTCTTCAAACTCGTCTTTCAGAACAGAACATTTAGGATATATCAACTGCTAACACAGTGATGATCTTCGTGTGTTGTAGTCAAGGCCAGCTATAAGGCCAGTTTATGATGGCCCTAGACTTGGCCTCAGGCCGAGTCACCTATACAAACCCTATGGAGAGGAATGTGTTTTGGGGCGGCCTCGGTCTCTGAACTTGTGGACTTGACTGCAACAATGATTCCTGTACCACTTTCATACTTACTGCTTAAATGGAGTAAGTCCAGATCGCAAATATGTTAGCTGCGTATCACCATTATCTCGCCAAATAGATGGCACAATATCACATGAAAACCATCGTGGAAACAAGATTGGATACCACCTGCGGTACCTATAGTATTAACAGAAGCAAAAATTTTGTCTGGATCAAAAGCCTATTGTCTCGACCCGTATTAACTCTTAACGTGTCGAAGTCATAGATCTGCACCAAATAATACACATGAAGTCCATTGGGGTCTAAATCTTCCGGCATGTTAAGAGATAAGTTCAATTCAAGTACACTTTGGTTGTAAGTATGAAAATGGTACTGGTGGACTCTTGTTCTCCTAATACCAATCAGTACACGTTAAAACAATTTAATTAATCAGTGGTGTATACTGCCCATTTTTCTTTTCTTTTTGAGCCAGTTGGCTCCAGCAACAGTACATGTATGTATCAAGAGGTTCAAGTTGCAGCAGTTTGTAGAGAAGTAGGGGTGCTAATTGTCCCCTCTTGACTATTTTGCAATATTTTTGCAACGCCTACAAATTGATTTTGAGTTGTTGTATCATGACTTTTTCGTTGGAGTTAAAACTGGTGACCTATACTTCCTTCCCCATTATACAGTGTGGCCCAGAAAAAATGGTACACTAAATTCCTCTTCATTATCCAAGGAAGATTACTATTTCCCCCTTTATCTGATAACGTGTTCTTTTTCTGAGCAATAGTAGTAATCCAGGTTTTAAATCAGGTTTAGTCCCCAACTATGGGAGTGGCCGGATTCACCTCGCACTCACAGAAATCACCCTCACCCCCTCCCTCCACTTTACTCTATTCAGCACATCCTCCTCCCTCAACCCAACCCTCCTACTCTCCTCTACCACCTGCTTCTTCCATGTCTTCTTCGGTCGACCCCCTTCCCCTCTGACCAGCCACCTCAAACTCAAGCGCCCTTCTCAAAACATGATCAACATCCCTCCTCAACACATGTCCATACCAACGTACTCCGTTCGCCTTCGCCATGTCATTTGTCAATTTTCATTCAGTAATTTGAATTTTCAAAGGCAAGTTTTAAAGGCAGTTTTGCAAGGCAGTGCATTCCAGCTTTTCTAGCAGTTTAATGGTAATGAGGTGTGCTATTGACGGTGTCCCACTGAAATTACATGTAAACTGGCACGAGCGTACCAAATTTAAATTGGGTCTCAAAAACGACCTTAAAATGGGAATTACCCAACCAAAATTCAGAATATTTCCAGTAAAAGGTTGTTCCTCATTTGTCAATTGAGTTCTCGCATCTATATGTGACTTGCAGGTTTGAATTTTTGCAGTATACCAATGTGGAAAAATGTTGGCCACTGGTGCTTTATTATTATAGTTTAAACTTGTTCGGGTCCCTCCAACATTTTAATTTTAAGTAATTTCTTAAAACAGAATTTCTCAAAACAGAGCAGAGTCTGCTCTTTCTGATGAGTATAAACTCAATAGTAACCTTAAAACACCGTATTAACCCTTTGAAGTTTACAATGTATAAAATAAGTCAGAAATCTTGGGGTCCCGCACCCCCCCCCCCCCCAAATTTTTCATTAATTTAAAAAAAAACAAAAATAAAAGACATTCAGAATCTGTTATGTGTGATATGCCCTTTGGGATTAAAAGCTTTCAAATAAAAAAAATCCCAAAACTAAACTTGGGCTTTAAGGAGATGAATGAGTACAGTGAATAACACAGGTTTGATGTTATTTTTCATGTCATTAACTCTTAAATCACCACTGTCTCCTAAGTTGACCTACCCTAATCATTCAATGTTGAATTGAGTTGACATTGTATGTTTAAACTGACATAATTGTAATACATCATATCGCCCAGCTACAGCCACAGGTCAGAATACATTGTATTTCGTACTAATACGTCAGTTGTGTGCATCCTCTTTCACCAAAATACAGTACATTTACACAGTACATGTTTCATGTTAAACTTACTTTAACTTTTTTTTGGGGGGGGGGGGGTAGGGTAGAAAATGTGTTTTAATTTTTTTAATTTATCAGTGCAAATTGCATGGCAGATAAAGAGTTAACATTACCCTTATTTTCATGATCTGAAACTACAGGTTTGAGTCGCAAGTTCAGCGAGCAAAAAGGATGATGACCTCCATCACCCATCCTCCTCTCTCTCCTCCTCACCCCCACATCACCTCCAGCCAGAAAGCCAATCATAACCTGATGTTGAGACGACCTGACCTAGCCTACCACGCCCTCCAGACCATCCCCTTTGGTCTGATGGCCTCTGCTGTCCGCAGGATGTCCTACGTCTGGGCCCCCCAGAGGTGTGTGTGCTGGCCGCTCTTGGCATCAGCAATGAATCGCTATGGCGATGGTTGCTAGGCAAACTGAATGCCAATTCAGAGACATTGTGAGTAGTTTGTGTTGTATGTCTAGAACCTTAAAGCTAGCCACGAGATATCTTGTCTCGGTCAATGGGAAATGCAGCGTAAAAGCAGAATAAAACCGTCATAAACCATATTTAGTCACACTGCAACTAACTATGCTATGTGCCCATTAATAAAAGATAAGTAATTTAAAAGCATAATTTAACATTGTTCCCAGTGTAAGAAACCTGAGCTACTGAATGCGCGTGCTATAAATTTCACTGATATGGTCTTAAAATCAAGCTCTGAAAAAAAATTTTACTTCAAAATGATCATCACGTGCTTAAAAAGAAAATCTGTGAGGACATTTCTTGAAGTCATGAACTAAATGAACTACTTTTCTCAATCAACCTACCAATTAACTACAATTGCATACCTGCCAACTGTCCTATTTCAGGGACAGTCCCTATTTTTGACAAAAGAAAAAACACTTTTTACCCATGTTTCAGATTGTGTCCCTGTTTTTGCAAAATATCTGTCTACAGTAATGTATAGGATCTTTAGGAATGTCCCTATTTTTCATATTTCACCCATTTTTGTCCCTATTTCTGAGGTTTGAGGTGTGGCAGCAATTGTAAAAATGAGGAAAATGTTCAAAGCCTCCAAATCTATTTTGTTATGCAAGATATTAATAATTTTATAGTATTTAGCAGCTTGGTGATAATTTTCTTCCTCTTCCTCATAATTACTTTGAATACTTGATAGTCTCTTAAGATGAGACTAAGAAATTAACTTATTGTTCTCTAGAATTAATTGGTGTCCAAACTTTCTAGTCAGTAATATAAATCATTTCATTTTTTTTTTCACTCCGCGTGCAATGTTTACGCATACCACTGCCATTCTTGTGATAGCAATGTCCCTTTACAGAGTGAGTATGATTGACACTTGATGTGCTTTATTGGTTTATAACTGAAATCAAATGTGCTGAAAGTATATAAAACAAATAACTGTCTCTCTGTATTTAATTTGGGTACAATTTATTGTCTTTCCTAGGTCTGTGTCTAGTGACTTGTCCATTGGCCATCTTCATCACATGAAATATAAAAAATTTGAAACATTGATTTCCTGCTCCACCAAATGTGATCATCAGAGAATAGTTGAAATTATTTATAATATATAAATACACATATCGTCGCTGGGCTGATAAAACCTCATATCTCAAATTTTGGTGAAAATGATTTCTTTGATAAATATGAAAATTAAGGCATAATTCATCTTCCAATAACCAAATGAACTGAATATCTCAAAACATGATTGATTATCAAAACATAGTTTTAAGTGGGCACTTCTTTAAATAAGGTCCCCAGTAACCTTTCTGTTGTGTCCCTACACTTCCCTTATTTGTATGTATAGTCTTAGTATGTGTAACTCCATTTTGTTTGTTGTTGTTTCTGTGTAATTATTTTGAATTTTGATTACGCATGTTTTATGTCATGTTTTTACGGAAAGTGTTAAATAAATTGAACTTTGAACTTTGAAGTTCAAATAACATAGCCTATGTACATAATTTGTTGAAATGAGAATATTTTTTCAGTCTCCTAAAAAGTTTGTTGTTGAGATACGAGGTTTTAACAAGCCCAGCGAGCGTTATATCTGATAGTCATCACCTCTGACCAAGCTTGGGGCTGGTAAGCGAGTTTTTGCTAAAGTAAGACGAGTTGAAATTTAACGTGATGAATGTTGTTACAACGCTGTAAGAAATTTTATCTCTTTCTTGGTTCTCTTTGCATGACGCACATATTAAACTTTGCAAATCTGCACAAACTGCAGTTCATTGTTAAGCATAAAGAGTTTAATGGCACAGCCATTTAGTTTTGATTTCCACGTGTGATTCTTGTATCATCTCATAATCTGAACCTCTGGTGATCAAAGTTAGAAACCCACACGTGTGAAGTTGGAACCAGCTTGTGGCACACTTGTACAGGCATGCTATGGACCTGAGATCAGAGTGGGTGAAGTTGTTAGAGAAAAGTGTTAGCTCTGATGAAACGCTGTAAACAAACTTTATTTTATTTTGAATGTTATTTGAAACTGAAATTCACGCACATTATTGTTTCCATCCTTTGTGACATTATTTACTGTTTTACTAGTGTTTCTTTTTTCTTTTTGTAGTGTGTGCCCCACTGTCATCAGAACTCAATGAACTCAGGGAGTTTTATGACCCAGACACAGTAGAACTCATGAACTGGATCAGGTGAGTAAGAATCATGTATTGAATTAAAAATTATTATCAGTATATTAAAGGTAAATGACATGATTGGGGTTGGTCCTCAACTTGGGCTGAAACTACTCTAGAAATCAAGTGAAGCTATACTAGGATTCTCCTGTGAAAATGTTGTAGTCAAACGTTGACTCATTATTTAAAATAAAAAATGTCAATATCGCTTCGTAGCACGGAAACCTGCTGTGTGGCTCCTATGGGGCTTATTTTTATCGTCGCCGGATAAAATTAAGATACTCCTATGTTTATGCTTGATTCTCCTTAAGTAAACAAATTACAGACAAATCCTCCCAGGTGGGAAATCCACTCCTGCTAGTGTATATGGTATATATTTCAACTCATTTGTTCTTGAGGCATTTTCAAGTGTTCCCAATCATGTCACTAATCTTAATGTTTACACTGATCTTATTTATCATTAATTTGATTCTGCATTTTACATAAAAAGTTTGACATACGCAGGGGCTTATAGTGATTTCGCATCCCCTCTCCCATTGAAAAGAGCCCCAAAACACACACACCAATATTAGATTAATTTTCTTCATAGGGTGAAATATGTAAGCACATTTAGTATTAGACTTATGATTGGTCTCTACAAATGAAATGAAAAAATAATATGAAAAAATTTGTTGCATCAAATAAGAATGTTATTCCAACACTTACTTCATTTGATTATTTATATAATTCTGTGTAGAATATGTATCTGCTACTTCAAATACTTCAGTCATACACCGTGATATTCCTGTTGTGTCTGTTTCGTTTGGACAGCAACAATCACCCAGACAGCCTGTTCAGTGGCAGCATGCAGCTCCTGCTGGGGTCAAGTTATGTACAGGAAGGAGACTTACCAATCATCCTCACTATGAAGATAAACAGTTGAGAGATAAAACATTGGAGGTTAGTATACAAATAATGCACAGTCATGAGTGCGTTATCAAAATAATGCCACATGAGTTCACTTTGATATGAAGTGCGTTATCAAAAATTATCCACATGAGTTCACTTTGATATGCTTTACAAATTGGAACCACAAGATGCAGCAAATGGGTTTGGACAAACAAATGGATGAGTGTGGAAAATTATTTAATAATGGATACACTTGAGTGATATATCGTAAATATTGCATTCAGAAAGCCTGAATATTGCACAAGTCTATAACGAATGCAATATTTATCTTAATGAATGCAATATATACAATATTCCACAAGAGAAATCAATATTAATGTCATTGTACAAACATATTTTAGGAGAATGTGAAGAACCGTTATAAATTTCAGTGATTTTTTTTTTTTTTACTGATTTTCAGTCAATCAGCATTTACCAGAAACCAATTAAACACCATTATAAAATGGAAATAATTATGATTGTTCTTACTACAGGTGTATCAGTATTACGCTCGTAGAAGTGCCAAGAGGTGTACGACATCCACAGAGAGACAGAACGGACTATCTCATCCTAGAAGACAGTATTTGTTATGCAGGCCATCAGATGTGGGTTGCGATTGACAGACATCATGGATATTATGATGGCCAGGTAAGCATGAAATGTGAAATATCTGTGACCTTTAGCCAAATTTGTCTTTCGCTCAAGTTCTTGTTTTTTACCTTTCTTTTAACCATTTGGTGCCAGAACAGAATATCACATCGGCAGGTGGCAACAACGGGGAAAATTACATTGTCATTGTCTTCATAAAAATAGATGTTCAGATTTAACCAAACTTTGCAAATCATCTGTAATGTTTAAAGGTCAATGACATGATTGGGGGTAGTCCTCAGCTTGGGCTGAAAATCTCCAGAATCAAGAACTATGCAAGGATTCACCTGTGGAATTTGTAGTCAAACGGTGACTCATTCTAAATTACTAATGTCAATATCCCTCTTGGCAGGCAAACCTGCTGTGTGGCTCTCTATGGGTCCAATTTTTATCGTGCCGTTAGAATTAAAATACTAATACATTCATGCTTGATTCTCCTTAAGTAAACAAATTAGAGACCAATCCTTCCAGCTGGGAGAATCCACTCCTCCTGGTGTATAGTTGGTATATATTTAACTCATTTGTCTTGAGGTATTTTCAGTGTTCCAATCATGTCACTAACATTTAAGGGGATGCAAAGTTTTTCAAATGATCATGTGGCATAGATATCGGGTTCCAAGGGCAAAAATTATGTTACAACTGAAGGCATACCCTCAAATGGGCACCACAGAGAGGCAGCATCAACCTAAGATCAGCATCATGCCCCGAGGGCTCTTGTCAAATATTAATATCCATTTGTCAAAAAATTGGTTTAATTCTAGTTCTAGCTGAATGATATTTTGATGCAGTATTTGGTACCTGGGTACCAACTAGAAATCCACCATTTTGTTGAATATTTATTTATTTTCAGCACTGTACCCTGGGTTACAAGATTATGTAAAAGTTATGAAATAAGGGTGAAAATAACACATAGCTTCATTTTACCCCATTTTTTTGTAAGTTAT
>JZLH01S0448558.1:54386-67323 GCA_001188425.1 Eucidaris tribuloides
GAGCAATAAGGATGATGAACTCCAGTAACAATTCACCCAGGCCTCCATAACAAGAAATTCTACCCCTCCTCATCCTCTCCTCCTCCTCCGTCACGCCCCGAATTAAAGCCCGGACCCTCTCCGTATGGGGCGATTTTTCGCACATCTTTTTCCTGGTCAAAATCATCCGAGAACCGCTCCTTTTGTATATACCACTCATTGTGGTACAGCGTTCATCGTCCATGAATAAGTTGCCATCATCATACCTGATTGAGACGACCTGACCTTAGCCTACCACGCCCTCCAGACCATCCCCTTTGTTCTGATCGCTCTGCTGTCCGCAGGATGTCCTACGTCTGCGCCCCCCAGAAATGGTGTTGTGCTGGCCCGCTCTTGGCATTCAGCAATTGAATCGCTATGGCGAATGGTTGCTAGGCAACTGATATGCAATTCAGAGACCATTGTGAGTAGTTTCTGTTGTATGTCTAGAACCTTAAAGCTAGCCACTGAGATATCTTGTCTTCGCGTCATGGGAAATGCCGTAAAAGCAGAATAAAACCGTCATAAACCATATTTAGTCACACTGCAAACTAACTAATGCTATGTGCCCATTAATAAAAGATAAGCTATTTAAAAGCATAATTTAACATTGTTCCCAGTGTAAGAAACCTGAGCTACTGAATCGCTGTGCGTGCTATAATAATTTCACTGGATATGGTCTTAAAAATCAAGCTCTGAAAAAAAATTTTACTTCAACAATGATTCATCACGTGCGTTAAAAAATGAAAATCTGTGAGGACATTCTTAAGTCATGAACTAAACTGAACTACTTTTTTCTCACTCACCTACCAATTAACTACAATTGCCCATACCTGCCAAACTGTCCTTTTTCCAGGGACAGTCCCTATTTTTACAAAATGAAAAACACATTTTTACCCATGTTTAGATTGTGTCCCTGTTTTTGCAAAAGAATCGTCTACAGTAATGTTATAGGATCTTTAGGAATGTCCTATTTTTCATATTTCACCCCATTTTTGTCCCTATTCTGAGGTTGAGGGTGTGTTGCAGCTAATTGTAAAAATGAAGGAAAATGTTCAAAGCCTCTCAATCTATTTGTTATGCAAGATATAATAATTTTATAGTATTTAGCAGCTGTGTGATAATTTTCTTACCTCTTCCTCATAATTACTTTGAAATCTGATAGTCTTAAGATGAGACTAAGAAATTACTTATTGTTCTCTAGAATAATTGGTGTCAACTTTCTAGCTCAGCAATATAAAATATTTCATTGTTTTTTTTCATCTCGCAGTGCAAGGTTACGCCATACCACTGCCATTCCTTGTGATAGCAATGATCCCTTTCAGAGTGAGTATGATTGACACTTTGATGTGCTTTTGGTTTATAACTGAAATCAAAATGTGCTGAGCTATATAAAACAAATAAACTGTCCTCTCTGTGATTTAATTTGGCGTACATTTATTGTCTTTCCTATGTCTGTGTCTATGACTGGTCCATTGCCATCTTCATGCACATGAAAATAAAAAATTTGAAACATGATTTCCGCTCCACCCAAATGTGATCATCAGATAAATAGTTGAAATTATTTATAATATATAAATACACATATCGTCGGCTGGGCTGCATAAAACCTCAATCTCAAATTTTGGTGAAAATGACTTCTTTGATAATATGAAAATAAGGCATAATTCATCTTCCAATAACCAAATGAACTGAATAGTCTCAAAACATGATTGATTATAACCATAGTTTTAAGTGGTGCACTTCTTTTAATAAGGTCCAGTAACTTTTCTGTTGGTGTCCTGTACACTTCCTTATTGTATGTATTAGTCTTAGTATGTGTAACTCCATTTTGTTTGTTGTTGTTTCTGTTGTAATTATTTTGAATTTGAATTACATGTTTGTTATGTCTGTTTTTACGGAAAGTGTTAAATAAATTGAACTTTGAACTTGAGTCAATAACATAGCCTATGTACCATAATTGTTGAAATAGAATATTTTCAGTCTCCTAAAAAGTTTGTTTGCTTGAGATACGAGGTTTTAACAAGCCCAGCGACGTTATATTCTGATAGTCATACCTCTGACGCAAGGGCTTGCGCGGCTGGTAAGCCGGTTTGCTAAATAAACGAGTTGAAATTTAACGTATTGAAGTGTTTGCTTACACGTGCTAAGAATTTTATCTCTTTCTTGGTTCTCTTTGCATGACGCACATATTTAAACTTGCAAATCTGCCACAAACTGCAGTTCATTGTTAATGCATAACAGAGTTAATGGCATTAGCCATTTCAGTTCTTGATTTCCACGTGTGATTCTTGTATCAATCTTGATCTGAACCTCTTGTGATCATAGGTTAGAACCCACACGTTTGTGAAGTTTGGAACCAGCTTGTGCACACTTGTACAGGCATGCTAGGGAGCCTGAGATCAGAGTGGGTGGTTGTTTAGCAGAAAAGTTTAGCTCTGCACTGAAAAAGCTGTAAACAAACTTTAATTTTATTTTGACATGTTATTTTGAAACTGAAATCACCACATTATTGTTTCCATCCTTTGTGAACATTATTATGTTTTACTAGTGTTTCTTTTTTTCTTTTGTAGTGTGTGCCCCGACTGATCATCAGAACTCAATGAAACTCAGGGAGCTTTTTATGACCCAGACACAGTAGAATTCATGAACTGGATCAGGGATAAGAATCATGTATTGAATTAAAAATTATTATCAGTATATTAAAGCGTAAATGAACATGATTGGGTTGGTCCCAACTTGGGCTGAAACTACTCTAGAAATCAAGTGAACTATACTAGGATTCTCCTGTGAAAATGTCTTGTAGTCAAATTCGTTGACTCATTTTTAAAATAGACAAAATGTCAATATCGCTTCGTAAGCAACGGAACCTGTCTGTGTGCTCCTATGGGGCTTATTTTATCGTCCCGGGCGGATAAATTAAGATACTCCTATGTTATGCTTGATCTCCTTAGTAAACAAAATTACAGGACAAATGCCTCCAGGTGGGAAATCCACATCCTGCTAGTGTATATGGTATATATTTCCTGCATTTCGTTCTTGAGGCACTTTTCAAGTGTTCCCAATCATGTCACTAATCGTTTAATGTTTACACTGATCTTATTTATCATTAATTTTTGAATTCTGCCATTTTACAATAAAAGTTTTGACATAACCAGGCGGCTTATAGTGCATTCCGCATCCCTCTCCATTGAAACAAGCCCCAAAACACACCACAATATTAATTAATTTTCTTCATAGGGCTAAATATGCATAACATCATTTAGTATTAGACTTATGAATTGGTCTCTACAAATAAATGAACAAATAATATGAAAAATTTGTTGCCATGCAAAATAAGAATTATTCCAACCTTACTTGCATTTGATTATTTTATAATTCTGTGTAGAATATGTCATCTCTACTTCAAATACTTCAGTCATACACCGTGATATTCCTGTTGTTCTGTTTCGTTGCGACAGCCCAACAATCCCCAAGACAGCCGTGTTCAGTGGCAGCATGCCAGCCCTCTGGGGTCAAAGTTGATGTCACAGGAAGGAGACTTACCAATATGCCTCATATGAAGATAAACAGTTTGAGAGATAAAAATTGGAGGTTAGTATACAAATAATGCACAGTCATGAGTGCGTATCAAAATAATCCACATGGAGTTCACTTTGATATGAGTGCGTTATCAAAATTATCCACATGAGCTTCACTTGATATGCTTTACAAATGGAACCACAAGATGCAGCAAATGGGTTTGGAAAACCAATGGATGAGTGTGGAAATTTTTATAATGGATACACTTGAGTGTCATATATGTAAATATTGCATTCAGAAGCCTGAATATTGCACAAGTCAAAAAAAAAAAAAAAAAAAAAAAAAAAAAATATACGAATCAATATTTATCTTAATGAATGAAATATTATACAATATTCCACAAGAGAAATCCAATTATTAATGTCATTGTACAAACATATTTTAGGAGAATGTGGAAGAACCGTATATAATTTCAGTGATTTATTTTTTTTTTTACTGATTTTTTTCAGTCAATCAGCATTTACCAGAAAACCAATTAAAACCATTATAAAATGGAAATAAGTTATGATGTTCTTACTACAGTGTATAAGTATTACGCTCGTAGAAGTGCCAAAGGTGTACGACATCCACAGACGAGACAGAACGGACATATCTCATCCTAGAAGACAGTATTTTGTTATGCAGGCCATCAGATTGTGGGATTGCGATTGACAGACATCATGGATATTATGAATGGCCATGTATAGCATGAAATGTGAAATATTCTGTGACTTTAGCAAATTTGTCTTTCGCTCAAGTTCTTGTTTTTTACCTTTCTCTTTAACACATTTGGTCCCAGAACAGAATATCACATCGGGCAGGTGGCAAGAACGGGGAAAATGTACATTGTCATTGTCTTCATAAAAATAGCATGTTCAGATTTAACCAAACTTTGCCAAATCATCTGTATGTTAAGGTCAATACATGATTGGGGGTAGTCCCTTCAGCTTGGGTGAAAATTCCAGAATCAAGAACTATGCAAGGATTCACGCTGACTGGAAATTTGTAGTCAAACGGTACTCATTCTAAATTAACTAATGTCAATATCCCTCTTGGCGGCAAACACTGCTGTGTGGCTCTCTAATGGGTCCATTTTTTATCGTGCCGTTAGAAATTAAAAACTAATTACATTCATGCTTGATTCTCCTTAAGTAAACAAATTAGAGACCATATCCTTCCAGCTGGAAAGATCCCTCCTCCTGGTGTAATAGTTGCGTAATATATTTAACTCATTGTCTTGAGGTATTTTCAGTGTTCCCAATCATGTCACTAACATTTAAGGGATGCAAGTTTTTCAAAAATGGATCATGTGGCATAGAATATCAAGGGTTCCAAGGGCAAAAATTATGTTACACTGAAGGCATACCTCAAATGGCAGCCACAAGAGAGCAGCATCAACTAAGATCAGCATCATGCCCCCGAGCACTCTTGTCAAATATTAATATCATTTTGTCAAAAAAATTGGTTTAATTCTAGTTCTAGCTGAATGAATTTTGATGGCAGTATGTGGCTACACTGGGGTACCAACTAGAAATCCACCATTTTGTTGAATATTTATTTATTTTTCAGCACTGTACCCTGGGTTACAAGATTATGTAAAAGTTATGAAATAAGGGTGAAAATAACAATGCTTCATTTAATTCCCCTTTTTTTGTAAGTTATATGCCTTTTTGTTGTCCACTTGCAACAGCCTCTGCATCATTACGCACTGATTTCAGCCGAATCATAACTGAAGAAAAATACATTTTTTAACAGCAAGAGGGTCACTGCACAATGCGGTACCCTTCCGGGGTATACGCGTGGTGCATATTTTCTGAAATGTATATCATTGCGTTTGGGTCTAAACCTATATATCATTAGTTAAAAAAAATACTACCGGTACATTTGTTCACCTGTTATATAATGTTGTAGTGAGGAAGCTGGATACTATTCTGTCCTAATCTTACATTTCAATCTGAATAATCTTCACTATAACAGTTTGAGATTGAGTTTTGTCACTTCAATCCAGAATTTGAGGAGAGTGTTCCTCTGGCCAAAATGCTTAAATAAGAAATAGGTTACTTTTACACCAAAGGGATTGAAAAGCTGGCATGGTCAAAATTTTACCTCACCATTTAATCTGTCTGTTCCGAGATTTAAAAACCCCTCCCCCCCCTTTATAAAGGAAATGAGGTATTTTCGAAAAGAGTGTTTTGGTGGGTGTTCAACCCCCCTGGATACCATGTGGCCTTTATACACTTTGTATTTCCCATGATTGACTTTAATTACCACCAATGTCTTCACCTCTTTTTAATCAGTTGACAGCGGAGCCGACGCCGTTGCCAGGAACCGGACCTGAAACTGCCTCGGTTGACGATCCTCGACTCATCAAGAAAGGTGGGCGGGACTTCAGCCATCCTCTTCAAAACTCGTGTTTTCAGAACAGAACATTTAGGATTTCAACTGCCATAACACAGTGATGATCTGTACTGTGTTGTATCCAAGGCCAGCCCCCAAGGCAGTTTATGA
Source organism: Eucidaris tribuloides (assembly GCA_001188425.1). Lineage (NCBI taxonomy): Eukaryota > Metazoa > Echinodermata > Echinoidea > Cidaroida > Cidaridae > Eucidaris > Eucidaris tribuloides. The sequence goes on from JZLH01S0448558.1 coordinate 60,474, forward strand.
TGGCCTTAGACTTGGCCGCGGGTCGAGCACCTATACAAACCTATGGAGACGGATGGTGTTTTGGGTGGCCTCGGATACTGAACTGTGGCTCGACTGCAACACTGATGATACACCTGTACATTTCATACTGCCACTAGAATGGAGTATGGCGGATCTCAGTGTGTCGGGCCTCATCGATGTTATGCACACCAAAAAAGGCCAAATCGCATGAAAACGCATGGAAATAAGATTGTGAATGCGCAGCAGCAAAAAAAAAAAAATTGGTCTGGATCAAAGTGTATTATGTCACCCCCAGATTAAGTTCAATTCAATACACTTTGGTTGGTAAGTATGAAAATGGTAGCTGATTGACTCTTGTCTCTGTATACAATGCTAGTAACGTTTAAACATTAATATAATCAGTAGGTGATATACTGCCCATTTTATTCTTTTCTTTTTGAGCCAGTTGGCTTCAGCAAACAATAGTATCAAGAGGTTCAAGTTGCCAGCAGTTTGTAGAGAAGTAGGGGTGCTAATTGTCCCCTCTTGACTATTTGCAATATTTTTTGCCAACGCTACCAAATTGATTTGAGTTGTGTATCATGACTATTTCGTTGGAGTTAAAGACTGGTGACCTATACTTCCTTCCCATATACAGTGTGCCAAGAAAAATGGTACACTAAATTCTCTTCATTAATCTAAGGAAATTACTATTTCCCCCCTTTATTCTGATAGCGTGTTCTTTTTCTAGAGCATAGTAGTAAGTACCAGTTTTAAATCGGTTTAGTCCCCAAACTATGGGGTGGCCGGATTCCCTCGCAACTCACAGAAATCACACCCTCACCGCCCTCCCTCCACTTTACTCTATTCAGCGATCCTCTCCCTCACCCCAACCCTCCTTACTCTCCTCCACGCACCTGCATCCTCCTGTCTTCTTCGGTGACCCTTCGCCACTCTGACCAGCCACCTCAACACTCAAGCGCCCTTCTCAAAACATGATCAACATCCTCCTCAACACATGTCCATACCAACGTACTCCTCTCCGGTTCCGCCTTCGCCATCTGTCATTTGCAATTTCATTCATAATTTGAATTTCAAAGGCAACGTTTAAAGGCAGTTTTGCAAGGCAGTGCTTCCAGCTTTTCTAGCAAGTTTAAATTGTGTAGAATGAGGCTTGCTATTGACGGTTCCCATTGAAAATTACATGATAAAGCTGGCACGAGCGTACCAATTTAAATTGAGGTCTCAAAAACGACCCTAAAAATGGGAAATTACACAACCAGAATAGGATGATCTTGGTGTCATTCTACTCACACAAAAAATGGTGCTCAAATGAACAAAATAAGATGAGCAATTAATTTGAAAAGACAGTGAATGTAAGCTTTCCATTTTTTTTCTGGTCACCCTGCCTAGTATAATACAAAATGATTATAATAATAAATGGAATAAATTTGATATGACAGTGGCAACAGTTCTGCTTTTTGTAGATATAATGTAATAATGCTATTGCTGATATAATGTATTGAATGTTATGTGCAAATATTCTTTGGTTGTATACTAGCATGCATTTCCCTATTTTGAACAAAAATGTGAAATAACATTATGTTTGTTGTTTTTAATTGCAATAAGTTGATAATAAGTTAGGCTTTCAGTATACCTTGTATATTTAATGTTTTAGAGATAACTAGTTCTAGCTAAAAAAAAAATTTTATGACACAAAAGCCTTTTGGTAGTAAAAATATGAATGAAAAGTTTTTATTTATGCTGTGCAAAGATTAGGGAACAAATCAATTCTTAATAATATATTGTGTGCGATTCACAGTCATATCATACGACATACAAGGTTATTCTGCATGGCCGTTATGGTATATTTGAGAACTTACAAACATAAGGTTACGTAAAGTGAGCAAACATCGCGTATAAGAATGGACACGTCGCAGCAGGAGATTTGTGTAATGAAGCACACGTAGCAGTATACATCAATAAGTCAGAGTCGAGATTCTACCTGCTGTAAATTTATTTTTGGGTGCTCGGTTCCCTCTCATACAGTATCACTTCTTATTTTCTTATTTCAATAAAACTAGTATTGATTATGGTATCATAATAATGTTCTTGTTAGTTATTTGTGGTATGGCTTGAAAAAGATCCTTTCATGTCATTCATTTATTTATTACTTTGTTTGTGTAAAACAAAACAGAAAACAGCTGAATTTTTAATACAGCACTCTGAATACTATACCTGTATTTATTTCCTGTACAATTCTTTAGTTGCTATACAAAACAAAGGGATAACTTGTCACACTCTAGTCTAATTGCATGAAATATTACTATTGGCAGTATAAATTTCAGAGGTACAATTCTGTAAGTGTGATTAATCGATGGTGATACAACCGCCAAGGATTTAGATGGACAGATGGAACACTTGCTGAGTGCAGGAGTTATTGCAAATTCATTATTTCTCTTTTGGGTCACAAATTAGCTGCTGTACAATTTCAGCACTTGCACATGTGTCCATTGATGTGTGTTTGTATTCTAACAGACCGTGGCTTGCAAAAGAGGAAGCATATTTTCTTAAATTCCCATCACTTCATTGACATGAAGAGGGTGAAGATTCCATATTCAGTCAATTGCACCCCCCGCCCCCTCAAAAAAAAATCCACTCTTTCACTCAAGTGTGCATTTGCTGAAATTTGTTCACCCTTTGTTTTCGAACCAACATTTGAAATCAGTCATCTTAATTACCGGTATTCATGACTTATGAAACCCCCTAATCATAAATATGAATTTTAACTGCACTAAGCAAATCAAAACATTCTACAGATTTTTTTAGTTGTCTTAAATAATAATCTCACTTTTTAGTTCATAAACAAGCAAAATTGTCAAATGTATATTTAAACCTAGTATGATTTAGCCAGACTAATGATAAAAGAGCAAACTTTTCCAGTCAAAAAAAAGTGAGGCTATGTGAGGCTGATACCTGTAACTATTACTACTTAGCAAAGTGTCCATCATGTACGTGTACACACTGTTTTGCAGCAATATAATGTTCTTTGAAGTGCAAAAAGGGGTTGTATACTTTATTTATTGAGACTGGACTTTTAGACTAAAGTTTCACTGTACTGTAAGTTTACATCAATGAAATGTTCAAATACTGTGGTTTCATTCATTACTATTTGAACTGGCAGTTTTTAGGCCATTGGCAAATACTGCGTTGATAAGTAAATGTATTCAAATTTATGAATATTTTTCTTCTGCAGCCAAGTGATGAGCTATTTCTTTCATGTGTTTCTATGAATGCATTTAAAAAAATGCTACATTAGTTGTTGTTATGCCCGACAAGCTATCAGATTGTCATCTGCAACCTTTGTCAGAAATTTATGCATAAAAATTTGCATACATTATCAGGTGGTACTGACTTTAAAGCTACTGTCTACTGTGCCGTCTAACGATTCCGTCTGCCTCCGTTTAAAATATTTACTTCAGACGGTGTCAGACGGTGGCAAATGGAAAAGAATAGAATGGAACAAAACGGAAAAGCACCATCTGTCAACGTCTAGATATGTTTGTAATCCAGTTGAAAAACGAATTAAAACGTCCGATAAACATCCAATAAACATACGTGTTAGTTTCTCAGACTGAATCGTTCAGGCGGCGCATTGTGACAGTAGCTATAGTTTTCACCTCAGTATCAGAAATGTCTGAGGGATGTTGAGTTGAAACCTTGTACAGGCATTGCCATAAAAATACACAAATATGTTTGTTTGGATGTGTAAGGTTATGTTTTTATTTACAAGAGGTTTATTAGTTAAGTTTGAATGTATCATATCATTACTGTATTGAATATTGTAATGCAAGTACATTTGTCACACAGTTTTGTGATGTGTGCTAAATGTTAGATGGTAAAGTGATATTTGACCTTAAATGGTATTTTATGATCAATATACAATTGAAATTACTGAAATTCTCTTTTGTTCATAAAATTGTTGGACAAATTGTACTGAAATTAAGAAATGTAGTTGTTAAAATGAAGAACTAAACTTTCCAGATGGAGAATTATCTGTGAATTTTCCATTAATGAATATGTCCATAGTATACAATTTGAATTTTAATGACACTTAGATTGCTGTATTTATTGTGAATGTAATGCAAGTATTTTAATTACAAAGCATGATTTTATTCATTTGATTGGTCATCTAGTGTGACAAGCATAATCATTGATTGTTACTGACCAAATTGAAAAAAAAAAAATCTGGAAGTTGTTCTTAAAGTTATTAAAGTTAATGATTTATTTAAAGCATTCCAGCAGTTTAAAAGTTGAAATTTATAATTTGGTTAGAATGTAGTGTTTGCTGTTATGATAGTATCTAACACATTGGCGATATGACAGGCTATTTTTGTGAAAAGTGTTTTTTTCTTCTTCAGAGCTTACATAATTATTCATCGTTGAATGGAGACATTAAGATGACTGCCAAAAGTTAGTCTTTCAGTATGCATAATCCATAAACCAGTCTCCATACAGTAATCCAAAGTATTCCAGCTTTTCTTTTCCAAAAGCTTACAAACCATTTTATTACATCAAATGATTTTGTCCCCATGTATATGGTATTATAGTATTTAAGAACTGACAAGTGTTTAAGTTGTCATAAATTTTATTGTGTGCAATTATTGCAGATGTTCAGACAATTTCACCAGTGTAAAAAGAGAGGATGTTTAGTATTTCCCATGTGTTTGATGACAACAGTGCCAATTTTGTGTGGTTAACTTAACTGTTGAAAATAAATCAACTGTTTGACAGTATACATGTATAAACTTGTCCAGTGCTCATTTGTACTTGTCCATGTATGTTTTCATTCTTTTTGAATTCATGACCCATCATCACAAAACTACACACAAAATCTCTCGCCAACCTTGAGATCACCCTCTTCATCTTTGTAAATCTTCAATAAATCCATTTCTGATACAACATTTGTCCTTACGCTCTTTCCACACGTCACATGCATGATTGGGTCGATCTTAAGCTACAATAACACTGCGCCGTCTAAAGATTCCATCTGAAAAACGAACGCATACGTTTATTAAAGTTATTGGACTTTTTAATTTGTTTTTCAACTGGCTTACATAGACATTGACAGATTGTGCTTTTCCATTCTGTTCCATTCTATTGTATTCCATTTGCCACCGTCTTGAGGTAGATGGAAGGAGACGGAATCGTTAGACGGCGCTGTGTGACAGTAGCTTTACTCACTGACACTTCTTTCTCTGCTTCATCATCATCATCATTCATTTCAGTCAATTTTTTCTCTTACGAAGCATTACTGACTCTCACGCCATGATGACACTCCCTCCTTCCACTTCTTTTCATCTCAAGCATCCTCCTTGGTCAGACCAACCTTACTGCAGTCCTCCATCACATCTTTCCATTTAATCTTAAGTCTTCCCTTTACTCTTATGCTATCCACTTCCAGATCCCATGCTGTTTTCACAGGTTCTTCATCTTCCCTCCCGAGCACGTGACTCATCCATCTCAAACGACTTCTCTTTACTACTTCCACAACAGCTTCTTCCAAATTCAACCTTTCCATGAGCTCACTTCCATTCTTTCATCACTCACCATCAAATTTGTCTTCCCAAAGCCTTCAAACCCCACAAAAAAGTTCAGAATGGAGAGGATACCAAAAGCTTATTGGCATACAGATATTGACTGGTACAGGGTGTAATATAACATTCTTTGGACCGTCTGGGAGTTATATTTTCCCCAAGGGAAAATATGATCACGAGGGAAAATATAACTCTCTGACGGTCCAAAGATTGTTACATTACACCCCCTACTAGTTGATATCTGTTATATTAGATGGCCTTCATTACGCTTATATAGTGGTTGATTTCAAGTTAGGTGTTATGCACAACACGTAGTGACGTCACGCCCATCTCACGGTGTTGGATGAAAGTTACGCCGATGGCCGAAAATCATGAACAAATGCTACAAAAATTACATCAAATCATTCCTGCCTGTCGGTAAAATTGTATGAATCTGAAAGACAGTGAATTTTTCTCTATTTCCATATGGAAGGTAAATATCAGTTTGACCAATTATGTCAATTTTTAAGGGGAAAAACTATTTTCAGAGGTTTGCGTCGCACAAAGCTTTTGTCCATAGCCAACACACACACGCATTGGTCGTATTGAACCGTAAGAGGGCGGCAGACGTTCGAAAAATATATTCAGCTGGGAAAATATAACGACCTGTGAAAATATAACATTTTCTGATCCTAGCAAAGCGTATCATGTGACGAGCTGTGGACCAATCACATCTTCGTAACTACTAGCCATCTAATATATAAGCATAACTTACATGTCTCATCCCATTTGTGCCTCTACTGAAAACATGATATACTTTGCAGTGTGGATATTTTTGCGCATGCCAATGATAGCTCGAAAAAAACATGCAAATGTTTTTTGCAAAGCTTTTCATTTGGTTGTCGCAATTTTAACTTTTCTCTTTTGTATTTGTACAGTGTGTATATGTGTGGCAAGCAACAGAAGCAGCGTTGTGCTGCTTTTAGTTGCTTGCTCTGTAAAACCTCTCCACGAAATTCAAAACACATAAAATGTCACCAATCTGTGCATGCACAAAAAATTAATCGCGTCAAAATTTCCACTTTTACAGTGTTTGAACTTGCTGACAGCACCAATACATCATCTTACATAAAAATTATTCACATGTGTAAAAATAGTGATCACCAGTATCAAATAAAATAAAACACTAACAACACACAGAAATTCTGTAATTTCAAGACCTGTTTTTATTTCCACAAAAATGGTATGGTAGCACTAGCACAGTCACTCATGTCTACTGTGTAAAATCACAATGT
>JZLH01S0448569.1:2798-36774 GCA_001188425.1 Eucidaris tribuloides
CATCATCATCATCATCATCATCATCATCATCATCATCATCATCATCATCATCATCATATATTTATTCATCGAGTCATTAATCAACTAATTCACTTAGTTAATTGAATATTATTAGTTATTGTTATAATAATTGTATTAGTACCAATTTCGATTGCTTAATGTACACAGGGGCGTCGGTAGTGGAAGGAGAACAGCCCCCCCCCCCACCCCCGCCCTCCCGTTGGTCGGACGGACCTTTTTGGTTTCTATTGCTCCTTGACTTGTCGTCCGTCGGTACACGAAAGATTCTGTCGGGTACCCACCCATCCCCACCCCCCCCCCCCACCACCCATTAAAAAGTTATAGCGACGCCCCTGCGTCTTACAAGGCGATGTTAGCTAAGTGATGTTTGGTCAGTGGCTGGTATCATAGATCCACGGTATAGGCACTTCACCGTTATTTGTTCAACAAAGCGCTAAGTTAAACAGAACATGCAGCGACCCTTAAAAACCAACTCTTTGTGGCTGCACCGCGACGAATGAAAGATTTTCTTCGCGTCTTGTAAATTATTTTGTGTTATGGATATCTGGTGTCTTCTACTTGTGAAGTAGTTGTTTTAGTCGTTTTAAGAGGATGCGGAGGCGATGGTTGTATAGCATCATGCTTTCTGGAGGAGAAGCCACGGCCCAGAAGACTGCAAACTAATGTGGGGATCGACTGTCAATCCCCTATGAGAACGTCTTTTGCAACAAGAAGACTTCTGGTCGCAAGATCGTGTTTAGTTCGTGGTGTGTGTGTGAATGGCAAGACACCAGGCCGCAGAACAAGTGTCTTCAAGGTGAGATATTGTGATTATAAACTAGCTATAGCATTTCCAAGCAAGAGGCAAAATGTATGCCAATTACTATATTAGCACGCTCCACTATATCAACAAACGAGAAATGCGAGAGACATAAACATATAGTTATTCTTTCTAACGTCGTTGACTGTAAAATGTAGCGGAAAACGTATATTTCCCCATTAACAGGTAATCGCAATATCTCTGTGAATTCTTTATATGCTGCCCTAATGTTGTCAACGTCATGTGAAAAAATAAATAGTACAATCAAACAGTTTCAAAAAATAAAAGACAGGTGTTAAAAACGAAATACAGTGCTATCGTTGGAATATGTTTGTACGGCAACTCATTCAGGGCAGGGTCGGCACCAGGGTAAAATCTTAGGAAGGGTAAAAACTGTTAGAGGGCGAAAATGTCCAAAGGACCTAAATTACATGAATTACATTGCAAAACCCCCGTGATTTTCTGACTTTTGAACATTTTTCGGGGGCGGCCGCCCCTCTGCCCCCCCCCCCCCCCCGTAGCGCCACCCATGATTAAATAGATCTGACTTTTGTATTTAGGGCTGTAAACCTAAACATTTTTCTTACAGATCTATTTATCCGCGTATTCTGGCAAGACCTGCCAACCCTGAAAGCCAAGAAATAGGAACAAATCTAGAAAAATTTAAAAATAGGAACATTCCTGAATACATTACTACAGACAAATTTGAATGAAAATAGGAACAAAGGGGTTAAATTGCTCTTTCCTTTCTCCCCAAAATAGGAATATTCATATTTAATAGGAACAGCTGGCAGGTATGATATGGACAACTATGTCGCCATAAACTTTTACGAGAGTGTAGTATTTTGAAATTATGTTGACTTCAACCACAGTCTTTCCCCCTCTGTTTTAACTCTTAACGTGCCGAAGTCGCAAATCTGCACCAAACAATACACATAAATTTTATAGACGTTTAAATCCTCTGGCATGTTAAGAGTTAATATTCGTAAGATGGAGATCCTCTTATACGGAATAAAGTGAAACAAAAGTGCAATAATGCTTGTATCGAGACAGCGGACACAACTACAGGCAAATACAGCAAATCATTCGAATTTAGTGTTAGCATGTCATACAGATGGCCTATTCAAACTGAGACTTCTTAAAATCTGATTAAGTGTCCTTTATTTGGTTGGCGGAAAGCGACTTATTTCTTCATCCTGTTCACAAATAACGGTAATTTTACTACTACTTACAAACACTGATCAGTGCTTACAAAGCACTGATGGCGTGTTTATGAGTTATAATCTGAAGGTCAGCATACAATCTGATTAACTCCACCCTTTGTGGAGAAGGCTCGCTACATCGTTTCTTATGACCTTTCTCCAAAGTACTTCTGAAAACTCTCAGATATAGCCTCACCGAAAATCTACAATCCCATTATCTAGGTACTCGATGTTTGATTTTGATGTATGCTACGATACTTCCCTCCCTACTCACCTTTCTTCTCCAAGGCGGAGAGATTACCAAATGCAGGCGCACCCACGACAGAGGGACTGGAACCAAGGAGCTTCAAACACAAGCTCCTTGCTGGAACATAAAAATTTAACATTCTTCGCCTCCCTATAGGGGTGGGGTGTTAATTCACACAAGCATCGTAATTCAATTTCATATTTGCCGTCAAACGGTTTGGATGGTTTGGAAAGACTTCCTACGAACAAAATAAAAGCCAATATGTGCCTTTGATGCTGTCTCAGAAAGAAGACACCACGCCGCAAAGAAGAAAACACCTCTTTATCCTCATATGACAGTGATATGAGAATAAGGCTACCAATTCAAGATAATGGTCTTCTCTCCACATTATTGTATCCAATGTAATGACAAGTCATATGACAGTAAATTTTAGGATGTTTACAATAGTAAACCGCCTTTAGAATTGAGAAAGAATACGAAATTATAACTTGAAGATGTCTTGTCTAACATATGGGGCGTATCCCCCTATATCACTGTCTTATGAAGATAGGAGGCACTTTCTTCTTCGCGGCGTGGTGTCTTCTTTCTAAGACAGCTTCAAAGGAACATATTGACATTTTTTGTTAGTAGGAAGTCTTTCCAAACCATCAAAACCGTTTGACAGCAAATATGAAATAGAATTACGATGCTAGTGTGAATTAACATCCCACCCCTATTTTTATAATAAATTACCTCTCTGTGTTAAAGAGGCTACTACATTGAATGCCTTCAGGCAAGGAATGAAGGAATTTATTCCAGCATTAAAGGATTTATTTTGATATCTAAACCAAACTATTTCTGCAAAGTTATGATACACTTATATACTATTTTGAATAATAATTATATATCCATCACATTATAGATAATGAGCTTTTTGGACTGTTTTCGCGATCTAGTGTACGCTGTTAAATGTGCTTTCTGTTTTTGTTTTGCTGTTTGTTTTTGTTTTTGTTTTGTTTTCTTTACTCTTTTTGTTATTTTGCGCCTTACTGTTGTAAATTTATACCCGTTCGTGAAATATTCCTTCTTTTAATCACTGGACCCCTCTGCAAAACAGTGGTACCTTGTAAGTACTACTGAGTAGGTCCATCCAGCCGTGTAATTTTACATTTTATATATACTGAATTTGTTATTTGTATATGTTTTTAAATTGACGAAAAATAAATATAATACAATACAATATGGAGGCGATTTTTTTTTTTATCTTCCAGCCCCTCTGTCGTGGGTGCACCTGCATTTAATAATCTCTCCGCCTTGGAGAAGAAAGGCGAAACTATATTCATTGATTTCTTTTCAAATAATTTGTTATTTTCCAACAACAAACTTCATTAGGACATCATAATAGAAAACTAGAGCAGTTCGACTGCGCGCAGTCGATGGGTATGCCTCCGCAGTCGGCAGTCCCATCTAACTGATGTAATTTGAAAAGCTTCAAGTTACCATGGTAGCAAGACCAATTAGATGAATAAGCATAAGTCCATGTGACCCTTGACCAAGTTACAGTAAATTCCAATTCAAGCAGTTCTTAAATTATCGCGACAATGAGCTCAATTCGGACAGGAGGCCTTGTGACCTTTGACCTCTGACTTTTCAACTCCAAAATCGAATCAGTAAATTGGTGCCTTATACAAGATACTTCTCCCAAGTTACATCAAAATCGGAAAAGTCATACTCAAAGTTATCACAGTCATGAGCCCAAATCAGACATATTAAGGCCCGGTGACCTTTGATCTTTGAGCTCCAAAATCTAACCAGTTTATTGGTGCCTCATAATGCATACTTCACCCAAATAACATAAAAATCTGACAGGCCGTTCTCAAGTTATCATGGTAACGAGCCAAATCAGACATTATTTTAGGCTCGGTGACCTTGACTTTCAGGCTTCCAAATCTAATCGAGTTGTATTGGTGCTTTATAATACAATACTTCATCACCAAGTTTCATCACAATCGACCAGCCGCCTCTCAAGTTATCGCGGTTAACGGAAGCCCAAATCAGACATATTTAAGGCCAGTGACCTTTACCTTTGACCTTTCAGCCCCAAAATCTAAATCACTTCATTGGTGCCTCATTATACATTAACTTCACCCAAGTTTATCATGACAATCCGACGCAGCCGCTGCTCAAGTTATCGCCGGTAACGAGCCCAAATCAGACATATTTAAGGCCCGGTGACCTTTGACCTTTGACCTTTTCAGCCCCAAAAATCTAAATCAGTTTTCAACTTGGTGCCTCATAATACATACTTCACAAGTTACATCACAATCGACAGCCACTCTTCAAGTTATCATGGTAACGAGCCCAAATCAGACATATTTTAGGCTCGGTGACCTTTGACCTTTCAGCTCCAAAATCTAATCAGTTTATTGGTGCCTTATAATAAATACTTCACCCAAGTTTCATCACAATCCGACCAGCCGCTCTCAAGTTATCGCGTTAACGAGCCCAAATCAGACATATTTAAGGCCCAGTGACCTTTGACCTTTGACCTTGCAGCCCCAAAATCTAATCACTTCATTGGTGCCTCATTATACATACTTCACCCAAGTTTCATGACAATCCGACCAGCCGCTCTCAAGTTATCGCGGTAACGAGCCCAAATCAGCATATTTAAGGCCCGGTGACCTTTGACCTTTGACCTTTGACTTTTCAGCTCCAAAATCTAATCAGTACATTGGTGGCTCATAGTACATACTTGGTCCTAGTTACATCAAAATCCGATCGGGGGTTCTCAAGTTATCGCGGTAACGAGATCCGGTAACGGACGGACGGACGGACGGACGGACGCACGGACGGACAACCCGAAAACATGATGCCTCCGGCAACTTCGTTGCGGAGGCATAAAAAGCCAATATGTGCCTTTGATGCTGTCTCAGAAAGAAGACACCACGCCGCAAAGAAGAAAACACCTCTTTATCCTCATATGACAGTGATATGAGAATAAGGCTACCAATTCAAGATTACACGCCAGTATGCAATTATTATTTACAAACCATTTTGAGATATAATGCACGCAGATGTTGTTTTCTTTTCCGTTGGACCCATTGACCGGTATTGATCACATCGCAATGCTTTTCTACAAATAACACCAACACTTCTCGTCAACATATCAGTTTTAATCGATTTTTACAAATATTTACAAACCACTTTGAGATAAACTATTATTTCATAATACGTACGCATATCTTGAGTTTTCTTTGCCGCAGCACTTATTGATCTATATCGACCAGCTTTTGAAATTGCTCACACAGGCCTAACTGTTGTTTGTCTGCCTAGCCATTATCGTATAATGTGTCGGATAATATTACTTTTATTTGGATTTACTGATTCATTCATTCATTCATTTAATATTATCTTTGTTTATATATTTTAATCACGTTTTCATTTATTTATTGATATTTCCTATATATCAAAAAAAACGTAGACACTAAGAACAAAATTTATTATACAAAAATTTCATGATCTAGAGATTATTTTTGATATGAATATTTTACCTTGGACCTAAGCTATCTGATGACACTGTTGGTATTGAAAGTATTTCACGCATGAGTGAGCTTAACCCAATGACTCATACACCGGTGCTGCAGAAGTTCTGTGCACAAGTATTCAATCCTCAGCATGCTCAGAAAAGAGGTAATATCAATTTTGTGACAAAAAGGACAAAAATGAAGCAATGATTCAGATATACCCACTAAAGAGAAGAAAAATTCATGTTTGCAAGATGAACTGTGAATTTAAAAAAAAAGAAATTTTCTTCTTTTTTAGGGGGTGGCGGTGGGTTGTATCTGAAACATTGCTTCATTTTTAATCTTCAACATGCTCAGAGAAGAGCTAATATCAATTCTGTGACAAGAAAAACAAAAATGAAGCAATGATTCAGATACAACCCACCTCCACCCCTAAAAATGAAGAAAAGGCAATTTTTCAATTCACAGTTCATCTTGCAAACGTGACATTTTCTTCTTTTTTTAGTGGGGTATATCCAAATAATTGCTTCATTCTTGTCTTTTTTGGCACAAAATTAATATTACCTCTTCTCTGAGCATGTTGAGGATGTGCATATCAGTTGAGAGCTTCTGCGGCACCGGTTTATGAGTCATTAACATTGACTATAAGAACACAATTCTGTGCACAAATGCATTCTTGGCCGATTGCACAAAAGTGGGCTGTGCTCACTCATGCGTGCAATACTTTCAATACCAACAGTGTCATCCGATAGCTTAGGTCCAAGGTAAAATATTCATATCAAAAAATAATCTCAAAATCACGAAATGTTTTTTTATATATTTTTTTCTAAGTGTATACTTTTTTTTTGATACACACTGTATAAGTATCAACTATCTATACACTCTAAAAACCGAAATGCTATTTCAATATTTAAAAGAGCCGAGGAGTGACCACACTTTCTGTTGTATTTAACATTAAGCCTGCTGAATCTGACACTATATAATGTTAAATCCAGCTGGATAAAAGGTTGGGTTTAACATCTATAGAAAGTGTTGTAAAGTGCAGCCACTCCTCGGCCCTTTTAATGTTGAAATACCATTTTCGTTTTTAGAGTGTATAATTGCTTGTCTGTACTTGAAATGTCGCAGAAAAAAGAAGATCCCTATCAAAACAATAATACGAGCATTTGCAATTTTGAGCAATATTTCTTCAGGTTTGAAGCCGGTGGTAACATTATTACAAATCCCACATGATTGACTTGTGAAGGTCATACTCTAACTACAGTGACGACGCAATTCGACGTCTCAAAGTACTGGTTTGGCTATTATCGATACAGCAAAAATATTACGCTACACACATAATCCGAAATCAGAGGCGTCGATTCATTTTTCGGATGGGGGGGGGGGGTTGCAAAAGTAAGAAAAATTTCAAAATTTTCGGAGCGCTCTGCTCGCCATATTTTCATATAAGATTATGCGCGCAAAGCATTCTGAAAGATTAAAAATGTGTGTATTTGGTAGTATTTCAATTTTCCGTTTAATGGTTTTGTAGTGTCTTGGACTGCTTTTTAGAGGTATTCTTGTATTACGTTTTCTGACTTTTAAAGTTGTCAACAATTTCATTGGGGTAGCGACTGCCCCCCCCCCCGATCAATACCCCTATTTGAAATAGGGTTGCATTACATTTGCTTATGTGACAATTGCTCCCTCGATTACTTCATACACCAACCCCTCTCCTACCCCGTTTCTAGGAGCAAAATGTCGTGTCACCAGCTCCCCGTAATCGGACTTGGTTACATAAACACTGAAACAATGAAACTGAACTTTTCACATTATAATCTTTTATTTTGATTTTGTTCTCAGATTCGATGCGAATTCATCTGATGAGGTACATCCCCAAGAGTTTAGGGTGCGATGCAGGAACGATTTGGTTTTCGATTAGACGAACGAGATGCCGTTCTCGGGAAAGGACGACACTGCGTGGTTAAATTGGCCACATCTACCCGCTACGCTGTCCCCCGACGGGTTGCAGTCAAGATCATGTCGTCGGCCTCGGCTGCGATGAAAGAGGCTGACATCTTGTGTAAGTTAAACCATGAACACATCATCGAGATCCTTGACCATTTCGTCTGCAACGAACGAGCTTTTATCGTCCTCGCACTGGCCGAAAACGGAAACCTACGATGTTTCGTCAGACGACGCGGTCGACCTGGAGAGTCGTGGGCGCGAAAGATGAGCGAACAACTCTTGGATGCTGTGGCGTACTTGCACGATGACGTCAGTGTATCGCATGGAGATTTAAAATGCGAGAATATTTTACTCGACGAGCACGAGAATGTGAAAATTAGCGACTTTGGTCAGGCGACCGAGTTAAGCCACCCTTCTGAAATAAACTCCAATTCGGGATGCCTATTACGAGAATACGATCCACAAAACATTGCAGGCGGTTCAAGAACAGATGAGGAATCGGCGGTCGTGGGAGGATCGCCTGCCTATGCTGCCCCCGAAGTTTTGGATTCGACGGTCGGGGATTTACGGGCGGCAGATGTATGGTCTGCGGGCGTCATCATCTTCTTCACCTTAACTTCGTATCTACCTTTCGGTTGTCATGGGAACAGTGCCATTCGCGAGGCCATGAACAGATCACTCCGGTGGCCCCGCCCACTCAAACAACTCGGCAAAGCCAGCAGGACATTCGTCCAGTCTATGTTGACCATCGATCCACTCGGACGGCCGACAGCGCGGGAATTACGCGACGCAGTTTGGACATGTAAATCATGATCGGTCAATGAGCTCTGATTCTACATGTAAATCATGATCGGTCAATGAGCTCTGATTCTAAACTGTTTCATAAATTGTAGTTTTCTTGTGATTGTTTTAGGTCACAGAACAAAGAATACTTCAGTACACACATACATATAACAAACGCAGTAAAGTAAGAAACTTAGTTTGAAAAATAACCGGGCATAGCTCAGAAAATAATGTCCGATTATTTTGGAAACTATTCTTTTTTTACGGCGTTATTCAATTAAATCGTTTTTTTTTATCACAACGATTTAGAATTTTCAGGAACAGTTTGGAGGATCAAGCAAGGTGCTTGAATACTTGATGCAAAGTAGCAGAGCATGTAGACGTACCTTATTACATGCAGTAGAACTGAGTCGGCTACCGACGCGTCACGACGGTTTCACGTCCCTCGACGGGCGATCTTAAGGCTAGTACTTGGTGTGGTCGGTCGGCCTGAAGATCGTCCCATCTAGGGACGTGAAACCGTCAGTAGCCAAGTCAGTTTTACGAATAAGGTACGTACATAATTATTACAGATATATATCCCATACATCTAAATGATACCAGTCACGAGAAACTCGGTCCGTACCAGAACACAAGCTGTTCTTTACAATTCTCGGAGAAAGGAAATCTCCTAGATTGGGGGAGGGGGGGGGGTGGATAACCCTTTTCCATATCTAAAGATCCTCTTGTTCTAATAAATAATTTCTCTGGATATTTGAAAATTAGATTCTGGGTTCTTTTTGTACCACATGCAATTCACACATGAGAGAAAAATTAAAAAATATGGTACCACATGCAATGTTTCAAAGAAAATGTCTGACAACAGTATATCAATATATGTTTCTGGGGATATTATACACATATCAATTGTAACACGCACCCTCGACCCCGTTGATGGTGCGTCGATGGGTGGGTCATTTAACCAACAAATAATACGCAGGGTACCATATGGAGCATGTTGGTCCGTCACAGCATGGTGAATGGGTGTGCGTCAAGTTTGTATACATGTTTAAATAGGCCTAGGCACAGTCATTGTAAGAAAAGGTCCATCATAGTCGGAACACACAGGTGCGTCATGGTATATGAAAATCCGACTCACGTTTGACAGTGAACGCACCATTCCCGCGGGTCAAGGTCGGTGCTGTCTTACAATTGATCCATTTGTATAATTTCAAAGCAGTGCGAGTGGTGTTAAAAATAATGAAAATTTGCAAAACTATTCAACCAAACACCCTTTTCCAAGTATAAAGCAAAGCACAAGCAATTTCCAGATTTTTATTTTTTAAACTCATTTTAAATGATAAAAGGAAATGACAAAATTGGAGGAATCCTCAGGAAACGTTTGTATCAGAATCAAGTATAATTTAAAGCGTAAGTTTAGTTTTGGTGATTTTTCTTTTATTTGAAAGCTTTATGCCCACAGGTCATATCCAATAACAGATTCTGAATGTTTAGTTTTTTAATTAATTAATGAAAACTCTTGGGGGGGGGGACGCCAAGATTTTCGACTATATTTTACGTTATAGCATCGAAAGGGTTAATAAGGTGTTAAGGTTATCTGAATTATTCCTCATCAGAAAGATCAGAGTAGGAGTTTAACTTTCTGCGAACCCAAATTCTTCAAGGGTTATACTCTAAATTCAATACTGATAAGAAAATGCTGATTTCTCAAGTAAAAAATAAACTGACAAAATCCTTCCAGAGTGGAAACACATTCTTCTTAGTGTACATGTATATGTACATGTATATGTTTTGGATTGATTTGCTTGCTTGAGGCATTTTGATTTCTCCAAATCTTGTCACTTCCCTTAAGTTTAAATGTTACTGTTAGTGAGATACATATTCTTCAAATGCCAAGTCATGAAATGAAATCAAACATCTACACATTCCACTTTCTAGAGTTAAACTTTTTTATTTTTAATTGCAAATACACGTCGACTTCTTCTTCCAGAGTTAGAATACATATAATTCTAAATCATTCCAGTCTATGTTTACTATGTGTAAATCTCTCAGTGTTTGGTGTACAAAACGAATAATATATACTTAATAATTCATTTTAATTTGCACAGTGATATAAACACAGGAACAGACCACTCGAATGTTGTAGCAGACGTGCCTGACGACACCACAAACTACATGTGACGTATGGATCTCCAATGTGATGAGAATTTAAGCAAAGAGTGAACGTGTTCCATCCTTTGTAATGCGTAAAGTTTGCGGGCAGTTGTGCATGATACGATCCGTCAGAAAATAGTAGTTGGATTAGTACAGTGTCCGGATAACTTACGGTGCCGGTGAGATTATTTACAAGGTGGTGAAGTGCTTGTTTTGTCAGTACACATTATGTCAGCCACATCTCACGACAAGATGGTCTCGTATCCTGTCGTGATATAGTTACCGAGAAGGAACACCAACATTATCACTCAATTTTCCATCACAATTGAATTAAATAAAGTTCCAAATATACACGTTCAGTCTTTGTTACAATCATTTTTTGTGACAGAATCTGCAATGAATTACGACGAAAGATCGCCTGACTTTGTTACAGTTTATGACAGGCGTGTCGTGTCGTGACGTGTGGTGATGGAGCCCATCACTCATGTTCCTTTCCATACATGTAGTTAACAGAAATATTAATAATTTACGAATCTCACAGCAGTTACAAGCATCTACATTCTAATTTATGTTAATATTCAAAAGGTTTGTGTAAATGAATGAACAGGACATTATTAAATACAAAATGAACGGTGTAAACATAAGTGTACACAGTTCCAATATTAAGAGTAACTATATATATACATTTTTCATGATACTGATACTGAAAAGCTAATACAGTTTATAAGGCTTTGCCCCAAATCATTGTATTTTGCCTCAGTGTATCAATTCCAGTTCTTGCACCATCATATACTATTTTCCAAGTTGATGTAAACGTTTTAAAATGCTTTGTTGATTCAACTTAAGCAAACATGTACAATAAGTACACAGATTACACAGATCAATTCCACATTGCTGGTAGCATGCGTTACAATAAATATCTCACGTGTTAATGCATACAAAAAAAAATGGTGGGTCTTTATTCAACTTTAAACCACTTCGTTCCTTACAAATTCATGATATTCATATTCTTATATGACTGTGATTTTACACATTACAAGAGTACTTTATTACAATTATAACTAAGATATTCAAATAATATGTTTCAAATGCATGTAATATCATCCCCAATGTGTTACATTACTTTGAAGATATGAACATGCTCATGGAACAGAATAAACATCTGTAAATGTTGCATCCTATTTGCTGGTCTGTGGTATGTGTTTCTCAGTTTATGTTGTGATTCATACTTGGGAAGCAGCAAAATCTACAGTCAAGTGTAATGGTTTAATGGAATAAATGCCATTTCAATCGAAAGTTTCTAAGTTTATTTGCCAAGAGATATGTGACATGCAATATGCAGGGGACTTTTTGAAAGTACATGTTTTCAATACTTGGGAGTTATGAACATACATATTAATTAACTATCAAATTGTACCAAATATATACACTGGAAAAAAAAATTGACTGTGGAACATATTAAATGGAAAGAAAAACTGAAAATTTGTATTACGCAAGAAACTGCAGCTATTATATATGATATTAGACAATCCTTTTAACATGTTCTCAAGGCACTATTGTATCAAGACGAATTCCATTACAACACAAAGAAAGTTGAAAACTGCAAAAATCAAGTCCACACGGAATGTTCTATAATTTAAGTTTCATTACAAAGTCAATACATGGATATAGACATTAAACACAATTGTACTTATTCTACAACAAATTTCACTTTTTCCCCAAAAGCAAAATATGACGATAATGTGTTTGCTTTGTATGCCAAATTAAACACAGCCCACTAAAACAGCCTTAATAAACAACTAAAAAACTTATAAAAATCAGTTAATCTTTTTGAAATTGGTATTAACTACTGCATACATATACTTGAAAAAAGGAAGAAATTTCTTATTTTTCATTCTTTAACTTTACATCACACCCAGCACATACTTTTTGTTTCATTTGCATTATTACAATTGCAGCGATAGAGATAAACATAACACACAAGAAGAATTTAAACTTTTTCCCCTTTTTATTGGTTTTCACAGCTTTCAAACACTTTGACTGCCCAGCTTACAACATATGCCATGCACACAGACTTCCAATGCAGCCTAAAATATTGTAAAATACTCCTGCACTTTGGGGCTGGTTGGGTCTTTTTGTAATAATAAGCTGTCATTGGACAAACCACCAAAAATGACGTAAACAATAACCAAAAATAACGTAAACAAAAACCAAACGGTACATAAAGCAGCATAATATCTCCAGTCACACACTGAACACAATGCACAATATGTTGTTTTGAGAAGTATTTTGGGAGTAATGTGTGAAGTCATGTGATACAAGACTATAAAGCCTCGCCTTTACCGTAACATTTTTTTTTTTTGCTCAACAAGTGGTTTTGATAATTTTTAACTCAATCTCCACAACCAGCATTCCCCATTCAAGCCACATATTTCATTCAACCTTCAGCCGAGGCAAAAATGGAGAAACATGCCAGCTATCCTAGTAAGGGTTTGTAAACTAACAACCACCAGAGACTTTCTCCATTGAAATGTCTGAATTACGCAGCTACACTCTCAACTATTTAACCAACAGAAATCACTCATACAAATTCTAGACAAATTAAAACCAAATGAAACATTACTTAGCTATTTTCAAGAGATTATATCAATGTGGTAAAACAAGTAGATATAATTGATGATTAATGAAAGCATAACAAATATTTCTATTAATTTACCACTTGGGGACTTCTGTTTCTTACCATCAGAATTCATCGATTAGATAGATGATGCAATACAAATGCACATTTTATCAATTTTATCATCCCTACAATGTTTTTATTGGGTTTTATCCCCTAATGTCTCCTCACGTCTTATCATATAACTCTTGGAAGTTTGTAGTATGTTAAGTGCATGAATTTACAGAAAAAGACTATTTACAAACCATGCCATGCATGTCATACGAGACGATTACTGATACAGCACTAGGTATAAAAGATACAAACTTTGTTCAAAACATTGCAACATTACTCCTTAGTATTGATACCACCTCTTACTAGTACTCCCCACGCAGCCCCAACCATCCCTATGTGTTACTACAATTTACCCTCTACAAACAAAACAAAACTGCTCATACGCTTTCACTTGCTACTACCATGTTACAATGTGTTACGGGCAGTGGATTTCATTTGCAAACACCCCCACAGACCAGGAAAAGATAATCCATGCCCTTAGGCTATTGATGGAGGGAACGTCTGTGAAATCTGGGGGTCAGTGATTGCCTAGAATTTGAAAAATGCAAAAGAAAAACAATAGCTGTTTAGTGAACCTTCTATGGTAGGAATTTTTTTCTCGCGAGAAAAAATTCAAATCTGACTCCAACGGTCACTATAATTCCACTAAAACTGAGTTTCTAGCTCCTATATTTTGCTAGAGGTTCCCAGATGGCATTTACTTCTAAATGACATTGTAATTACACAATGTTCATTTTTAGGCATGCAAAAGAGATCCACTGCCTTTAAAGGAAAATGGATTATTTTAATCTGTTCAGACAATAACATAATGATATGCAATTGCTTCTGATGTGTAAATTGCCTATGGTGTGTGTAATCTGTAGGTGCCGGTGGGTTTAATGATTGTCTGGACTTTCCTTAGTGCCCTACATTAGTCTGGAACTAAGAGCCATTCTCTGCTGTCATTGATGGCCACTATCACATTGCAATCTGCTGTACAGCTAGATCTGCCTGATGGATATGTCATATACCCCTTTCATAGTGAAGGCGAAGTGGAGTTACTCCGGAGTAACTCCGGGTTGAGTTGATACGCTTGTACTGCGGATCGACTTTACACCCTCTTTCATACTGGCAAGCACCGCAGCGGTGTATCCGCAGTCGTTTCCGTGGCTAACATGCGAGTTCACGCCATTATATGTGGCCGAATTTTCCTTAACAAAACGGTTCGCTCAAATTTCGCAATCAATCGCTTTATTGGTCTGTAGGCCTACATACTTGACTGCTTAATGTTGATCTCTTGCCAGATGATTGAGTGATCTGAGTACAAATACACGATTGAAAAATGGGGATTGATGCATCAGTTCACGAACTTGGTGTTGGAGTTAGATAAGTTCTATGGTAGGGATGATTTCGCATTTCGGATACTTTTTCTGTTAAAATCAATAAGAAAATTTACGTCCAAAAAAATCTAGAACCAAAACGATTCGAACACGCTACAAAACAAAATCACAACCCAGGAATTAAACTCCCCACGACTAAACGTCGCTTGTGAAATTGGACAGGAAATGTAACACGCGCGAGATTACGAGTTAAGCCGAACTGGCACTTCCGGTGCGGAGTTACTCCGCCTGTAACCCTCTTCTCGAAGTGGGTTGAGTACTCCCTTTGAATCCGATCGAAATAATCTCAGAATTTTCATATTGCCCTCCAAAGTGGAGTAACTCCTCCTGGACTCCGGAGTAACTCCACTTCGGCTGTCAATATGAAAGGGGTAATAGAGAGCACACTACTCCACCGGATGACAACTCCCCCGGGCACAACACCATTGATGATTATTTCCCAACTTACAGATACTGGACAATATACAAATTATAAACACATTTACACAGCTCTGGAGTTAGATATACATCGACATGTACTCTGACCCAGGACAAACTAATATCACTCATTACTGGTATTTTGGCTAGACTACATACAGAAATGGAAAACAAGAGAACAAAATGTACGACTTTTACAAATACAAATGGTGCACATATAAAGAAATTTTATGTATACCATCTATTTCATTAAATCAACACAGAGAAAAATAAATATACTTTTTTCTCTCTCAATTCAAGTTGAAAGTGACATAATAATCCAAAAGCAAAGGATAAAATTCAATCATACGTAAATAAAACTTCATAAATATAATAATATCACGAAAAAGCCATTTCTTAATTGTTAGTAATAGTGTCAATGTCATCAAAACTACATCATTAGCATCACAGGCCAGCACCTGTTCATTTGCTGAATTTGATTGAAATCAAAACTGATGCCGTCAAAAGTTGGAGTCAGTCAAAATATATAAAGACATTCAGGAATTTAATGTTTCTTATTGTCATGTTAAGCATAAAGTGCTACTGTTCTATCATCTCAGTGATTTCTACAACTGGTTTAACTACCATGAAAAGTGGGTAGTTTTTGATGAACTTTCACAAAACTTTTTCAACGAAGAATACTGTTATTGACTAGAATATAGTATCAATGCAGTATTTTCAGTGAAAGAAGGTTTTTTTCTTATTCTGGTCTACAATCTATCCTGGAAAACATACAACATGTCTCTAAAATGCACCAAAATCAAACAAAATTAACATCATCTGAAAACGAAGAATTCTTAACAGTCTTAATTACAAGTGTGGCTTAAAGATTGTGTCATGGATTTGCACATCAAAAAAACATCTAAATCAATGAAATCAGCTGAAATCATATCCAATGTGAAGATTGATATAAATAAACACCTCTCATAGAGACTTGGGGTAAAATATTGAGTTTTGGTGAAAATCTGGACATTTACACTTCATCCTTTTTCAAATGACTCTGAAGTCTTTAAAAAAAAAATCTGTGATGTCGACGTACACGGGCCATTTCAAAATTGTCCGATCAGCCGTTAGCCGAAGGTCGCGCGGAGGTTAGCCGTTAAATCAATCAGTGCGCTCCGCTGATCTTGCGACGGTACATGTAACCGCGATTCGCAATTTGAGCAAAATTATAACTCGCGGAAAGAACAACATTCTGGTAACATGTCGTTGTTAGTTTTTCTCATAAAACAACAAATTCATGACATATGGATCTCCAACTTTCAACACACCATTTGTAAGTACATGTACTAAACTGCCGTTTGGTATTGATAATGAAGGGAAGTAATGGACTTGCATATCCCTGACACAATCTTTAACCCGTTGGAGACAATTTGATTTCAACATAACTCATTCTCCATGATCCCAGCTCAAGATATCTCGTTCGTTGCCTCCAGCGGGTTAGCAGCAATTTAACTTTTTTTTCCTACAGCGCTGATTTTATCATCTGCATGACGGTTGCAGAAAATGAGTCTTGAAGCTTCCACATCATAGCTGCTGCATTCAATCATATGCATACAAATCTGGCGACTTATTAAGCATCAAAAGTGTTGAAAGACATATAGTGCAAAAGTACCCATGTGAAAAAAAATCCGAACTGCAGATCATTTCTGGTAGTACTTGCAGAGATTATGTGACTTATGTATCTTACTTGATTTTTTTTTTACGTAACTCCCAAAATAGAACTTCATTTTAACTCCAAACAATTCATGTTCAAGGACTCATACACTGAAGTCAATATGTGAACTCTTTGCTGATGTATCCCTGTTATACTCCTAATTGTAAATGCCTTTTTCATTGGCATAAACCACGTAGAATCAACCAGAAAATGGCATGTGGGATGATTTTTCTTGTCACTTTATTTAGTGAGACATATCTGCCAAAAAGGTAATATATCAAGTTCAAAATCATTTTCATTGATAAAATCTATTTCTCAAGCTGTCACTCCAAATATCAACTTGGGTGTCTTATTAATTAATTCAAACTGCATAAAATGTCTGAAAAGTGGGTTTTTGAAGAGCAAAAAAAAATCTCAAATTTTAGATTTTACAATTTAATCCAAACTCTCACATCCCTGTATTTATTTATGAATTTTATTATCTTGCTTAATGCTGTATTCTGCTTGGAAAATTTGTCAGTAGAAGAATAAAACGAATATTTTTCTTTTAAATTTGTCAGAAATCCCCCATCCCCCATAAAAGTAATAACAATAAATGGGGGTTTAGGTATGAGCATATCATCACCATTATGTGCAAAACACAAATATGTCACATTCAGTCAAGGCCAAAGAAAGCAGTGAACTAATGATCCACAAATGTCCAGAGAAATCCTACTGGCCCGCTTGCAACAAATTATCCTACAGTTGAAAAGTGCTCAGACATTTGACTTTTTGTAATTGTTTTATCTCTTAATTTCCAGAAACGTAAAACGCGAAAACATGGAAATTTGAACATCACACAAAAAATAATACAATTCAATTACACCACCAACAACAGAAATACAGGTTTTTTACAAAAAATATTAATTCCTGTATAAGGGCTCCTGTGATAATGTGCTGAGGAAAAAGAATAGCAACCTACAAGATAAAATTGTAGGCAACAATTGAGGACAACAAAAAGAAAAAATATAAGTGGTAGGAAGGGCTTGGTCTTGATCGGTCTGGTTTCTTCCCCAGTGTTGGTACTCTCTCGTCAATCAACTTTGACGGAACCGTAGATTTTAGTGACAAACCAGAAGCAGGCAAAGAAACCCACAGTACCTGAAACAAAAACAAATAAAAGGTATAATGTAACATAATGATACAGTACCTGAAACAAAAACAAATAAAAGGTATAATGTAACATAATGACAATAGCAGTAGTAGTAGTAGTAGTAGTAGTAGTAGTAGTAGTAGTAGTAGTAGTAGTAGTAGTAGTACATGTAGTAGTAATAGTAGTAGCAGTAGTAGTAGTAGTAGTAGTAGTAGAAGCAGTATTAGAAGTAGTAGTAGTAGAAGTAGTAGTAGTAGTAGTAATAGTAGTAGAAGAAGTAGTAGTAGTACATGTAGAAGTAGTAGAGCCAGTAGTAGCAGTAGTCAGGGCTCGGCACTAGCGGTGGCCCGGTGGCCCGGGGCCACCAAAATTGGATGTCGGGCCACCACAATTCCAAAATATGGAGGTTTTGGTGGCCCGATCGGGCAAGTAAAAATTTCAAAGTGTCAATGTGATTTTTGTGCTAAAAAATAATGGAATACCTTGCGTGTCAATTTTCCTAAAATTGGCGAGCAAAGATCGGCGCCGTGCTGCTCCTAACAAAACGGAGAACGCAACTACAAAATCGCCTTCGTCGGAAAATTATCGGGAGCGATTTTCAAAATCGCCCCCGCGAAATTTACAGCTAAATATATTCTTTATTGCCAGCAGTTAATATAGCCTCGAATTTCCTAAAAAAATACCAAATCAGTAAAAGAAATAAATGGTCATATTTGCAGAGCAATGGCTAGCTAAAAATCCGGCAATTTGTTGCTAGTAATGTGATTTTCCAAAGACGCAAAATTAGTGGGCCCAGGAAGCGAAGTCGAATTATTTGTCGAGGCAGTGCACTTCCAACTAATTCAGGAAGAGAAAGCTTGCATCAAAAGAAAATGAAGATCACCAAAAATTCTTGCAAGAACTTTAAAGATATTCGAAATAATTCAATAAAGAATTACTGCAAGTAGCACAGAAGGTGAGCAGAATGTTTAAAATGGCATTTTTTAAAGTTCTACAAGTTGCATAGATATCGGCAAATTCGCGCTAGTTAGCTCCTATGTGAATGCTTAGTCCCACATGTTTTAAATGGTGTGGTAAAAATCGTATTTCAAGCCCTAACTTACGATTTTGGTGGTAAATTTCTGCACTTGAAAGTGATAAATTCAACCACAGATATGTCACAGGATTGTAAGAAAGTATGTTTCTGAAATTCAAACCTGTAGTTTTTTTTTTTTTTTGGGGGGGGGGGGGGCGTTGGGTCAAAAAGTGGCGAATTTGGAGCAGCTGGAAACAACCTCAATAGGCTACCTCGCCACTGAAATCTAGCCTTGGCTGGCGGCCCAGAGAATGGCCAGATACGGTGTCCTGTTCACTGGCTTGCCTGGCGGTCTGGCTTAGCTGGTCTGTTTTTCTTGTGTTCCCTTTTATGAAGTACTTTGTTAATTTAAATTTTCAAGTTTTAGAAGGAGTGTTTCTTGTCAGGAAATCATCTCAAATGATTTTCAATAAGAACCATGTAATAATTCAAGCAATTTGGGGAATGAAATAAACACTGAAATGTTACATTATTTTGTTTATTTTCACTTTTTATTTTCGAACATGTTTCATTAGGTTTATAAAACAATTGTGTGCATTACATAGGGATACATTTTGGGATACCTCGTGAAATTTTTATTGCCTCCATATGCATAGTATGGGCCTACTGTTGCTGAATCCTTAACATGATATGAGTTATACAAATTCAAACATTGATATTGAACACAATTGATACCAAGTGAATGATTACGTAAACATACATCATACACACAGAGTATTATTTTTTCGGGCAAGCAAAACTTTTAATGATGAAACTATGACATACAGTGTGTTTGTTTTTATTTATTTATTACACTGTACACATGCAAGAAAAAAAAAGATTCTCACAAAACTTGCTAGGAGACTCCAGATCATTTCCAATCACGAAATATTTGCGAGAATGTAGGATTCTCTAGGGATTCGTTTGCGAGAATCTAAAAAGATTCCCGCCGTCTGGCACAAATTTTTAGGCCTGAGAGCCTATTTTCTACTAAAATATCATGCAAGATTAAATGTACAAATTTTTCATGTTTTCTTTGTTTTTGGGGGGGCCACCAAATTTCAATTTCGAGCCACCAAAAATTGAATTTTAAGGATTTTAGTGGCCCGACCGGGCCACTAAGAAAAAAAGTTAGTGTGGAGCCCTGCAGTAGTAGTAGTAGTAGTAATAGTAATAGTAGTAGTAGTAGTAGTAGTAGTAGTAGTAGTAGCTGAAGTAGTAGCACCAGATATACTAATTTGACTAATGTGCTTATTACAGATGGAACCAAAGTGCAAATATAAATACATGAAGAAACAAGGCAAGGCAATAAATAGGTGCTTCTCATTTCTACAGGAATATGTGACTCTTTACAAGCTGCTTAAAAAATTACTACATTGGCAGATATGTTATTTTTATCTTGAATCAGAAAATTTTAAAGGCTTAGCTGAGAGTGAGGAAATGATTCCATACTGATATTTAGAGATTTAGGAACAAATTTTGTGGCAGATTTTGAGCAAAGGGAATAAGGCAGTCTTTTAGAAATCAAAGAGCTTATAAATATAATTTGGTAATTTAAGAGAATTACTTTTAAATTAACCGTAAAAAGACTGGGTTATTTTGATTTCTTAAAAAGACTGGATTCAAAGACTTGAGATCTCGCTGCGGATCACACGATCAGTGCAAAATTTTGCACGCACATAGAGTGAAATATAAACGTCAAAACTGCATGATAACATTTGTGAAAACATCATTATCTATAATCAATTATGCAAAAAGTCAAAAGGGGGGGGGGTGCTTTTAGCCCTTCCCCCAAGTCTTTTTAGGGCTAAAGAGATTTTTATTTATTTTTATTTTCAAAACTGCATGATAACATTTGTGAAAACATCATTATCTATAATCAATTATGCAAAAAGTCAAAAGGGGGGGGGGTGCTTTTAGCCCTTCCCCCAAGTCTTTTTAGGGCTAAAGAGATTTTTATTTATTTTTATTTTCTTGACAGAGCAATGAGAATTGAATTCTTTTCTTCACCTGGTTGTCTTAGGTCAGGTTTCCCAGCAGCATTTCAAGAAAACAAAATTTCCTGAATTTTCCCTGATGAAGTCTCAAAATTCCATGATAATTATTTTAACTCATTTCCAGTTTAACATGTTTCTTATGTTTTTCAGTCATCCAAATGATGTTGTTTTGATATGCAACAAAATATAATAGAGTCTGACTGATTACTTTTGATTCTTGGGCCAATCCAAAATTCCATGACTTTTCCCTGACTGGAAAAAAAGTAGAATAATTTTCCCTGATGGGCTGGGAACCCTGAAGGTTTCCCCCACATTAACTGAAAGACTTACCACAGAAGAGGAAGAAGAGTAAGACCATGATAGCCGTGTAGCCGAAATACAGGACTGTGCTGGTGACCCCCTGGATGGTCAACTTGGACACGAAGTAGTGGATGCAGTAAATGAAGAAATAGACCGCTGTGAAGCCACTGGTCATGAAGGATCGCCACCACCAATGGTAGTCCTAAGAAAAAGAATGAAACATTATGGTCAAGAGTGCAATGGTACAAGATTTAGCATGAGGCAAAGCAGGGACAGTGATTTTCCGTTTTACCGGTAAATAAGACGGAAAATCCGTTTCGTTCTTATACTTTTAATGCAAAAATTCATGGAATTTACCTTTGCAAAACGAAAATCATATTTTTGCTGTGAACGTTTTCTATGGCAAAACAGAATTTCCATTTTTAGATCGAGTTGAAACGGAATTACAGGTTTTCAGAAACAGAAAAGACCATTTTTTGAAATGGAAAATCACTGTCTCTAGCAAAGCCTAGTTGAATAGAGCATGTCATATTTCACCGAATGCGAAATCTTGTTCCAACGCATGAATAAAGATCATTCACTATTTGTTTTTATAGAACATCTTGGACATTAACGGGCTTGGTTCAAGGTCTGAATGTCATAAAAACTTGATTTTACTCAGCAAGCTTTACTTTATTGAGAAGCATAACAGTTTGTTCATGTTTTTATGTTTCATGTTTTTGATGATATTGAGCATGTGCACATGACTGCGCCTTCTTAAGATTTTTGTATGCGCGCGCGTAGTATTGTGTACGCGTACACTCCTACAAACTACACTCATGCGCGTTGAATCTTAATACACTGATCCACGCGCGTGCTTGACACAAGTGCACATAATCACCATGGAGTGAAATTTTACAAAATGCTAAATAAATGTGTTTTCATATTATTTCTACACTTTTTGTACGTATCTTGTGGCAAGTTATTCTATAAAACAGTGGCTGCATGTGAAACAGACTTTTCCCCTATGATTTTGTCACAGTTGTGGGACCTGTAATGACTTTTTACTTGAACGAAGCATTCTTTCTGGTTTATACTGTGTTACCAATTCATTGAGATACAACGGAGCAAACTGACGAAAACACTGATAAGCTAAGAAAAGTACTTTTTACTGTATATAGGACTGGATAAGTAGTCAATGCAAATTGAAGACTGGAGAAATTGGTTCATGCTTCTTTGTTCGTGTTATGAGTTGTGGTACCAAATTCTGATCAAGCTGTAATCCTTGAATTTGATGAAACTGAAGACCAAAAAGCAAAATTAAAATGGCACTGTTACATTACAAAATAATTTATCATGATAAACACTGGTTAAGGCAATGGGACAAACTATCACTTTCAAAGTGATCTGGATTGTAGCTTTCTTCCACAGATAAGCCTGTACATTGAGATCACTGGGGAAGTGATAGTTTGTCCCAGTGCCTGAAATCAAAAGCTGATGATTTGCTTTATTATTCCATATCTCAACCATATAACTGTAGCCTCTATAGAAAGAAAAGGATATTTACTTCTTTTGAAAAAGGTAATTTTCATTTCTCTACAGAGCACAGTTTTGGTTAGCTACGGCAATATCACATAGGTTGCAATGCAATTTTATTTCGCACATAAGCAAAAATACACGTCATGCTAAACACACGCAAAAATTCAACAAACTCTGCCAGCTCGAAAATCAAATGGAAATATCCACTTTTACAGTAATTGAGATCATTATGAACATTGTACAAGGCAGAATTTGTAATATATATAAATGAATGATTTCTGGAAGCTAACAAGGGTTTGGGGATTATCTTGCTATCTGCATTTTTGTCTAGAAGGTGGTTTAATACAACTGAACACAAAGAAAGACATACGTCAGTGGATATACATTGCACCAACTTGTGTGCAGAAATACGAATGAACAGAGGGCCTCCAAAGATGCTGGAATCCTTGCAGTGATGTACCAATGACAAATACTAGTCCTGAAGCACTTTACAGAGGGGCCTTGTTGATTCAAGGCTGTGTTTTTGATTTGTCCACACGACTGTATTTTCTCAGATTTGATTTAACGAAAGAAAGCCACACAACAAAATTTTGGATTCGTATGTTGTAAAATTTTTACTTCTAAACGGTAAAACATTTGAAATTGGAGTTGTACTTAAGTTGTATTTTGTAACAATAGTCTAGGTTTCAGACACTGAATGCAGCTTTCACCCACTGTTTTTGAATGTGGTAGAGTCCAACCACAGCAAAGGCTGCTTCACAATCGTTGAACTGCACTGGTGTGAGTTTTCAACTGTGTAAGCTTTGATCAACAGGTATTCAGTTTCCACTAGATGATACACGAATCGGGTCTGGCAGTCAGACTAATAAAACAGCTATGTTAAATTCAAATTCATTATGTCAGTACATTCTATTTGGATCTTATCAGCATTTATTTTCATGAAATCTGACTTTTCAACCCAAACGCTTTCGTAAAATGTAAAGATTTGGGTGAATCATTACATTATGAATGATTTCAACCCAAGATATGAGGATGTGCAAATAATGCACACACTCTATATTACAGCCATTCCAGAAATGTACATTTTCGGCATGGACATATATTTCACAATGCTGCAATTTACTGAATCAGTAGTTCTTCTTAGAATCTTACCTCGGCACATAAATGGAAGTAGCACAGAAGGATTGTGGCCTCAGAACAAGTGATTACAAGAATTATAGCCACCAGAAAGAGGAATCCAAACATGTAGTAAAATTGATGGGACCTGAGAAATGAAAGAAAAAACACAAACAAATAAAAAAAGTTTATCAAATGTCATTATTCATGCACTACACTACACTGGCCCTAAAACAAGCTCAAACACAAAAATAAATGAGCATGCTGTATTAGGTTTTCACTTTATGACATTTTTACTTGATAATTTTCACAAAGTATATGAAATATCAAATATCACAAAATGAGGTGGGCAGAAAACGGGAAGTGACTTGATTGGAAAAAATGCCTCAAAAACCAACTGAGTTGAAATGTAAACCATTATATATGCTGCTTAGAGTGTATATTCAGGCTGTAATTGTCAAACAGTAATTTATGAGATTAAATAACTCAACAGCCCTGATAGAAATTTATTCCATAGAAAGCTACACAACAAATTTCACCATCACAGCATTTTTGATAATAATTGTAGAACAAAGAGAAAAAATGTACGACTATAAAATTTTCACAGCAGAAACTTTTAACAGTATACTTGATTCTGGGAGCATTGTGAACTCAATTGAGGACTACTTTCGGTCTTGCCATTTCCCTTAACTCTTTGTGCATTGTATGCAGAACCCCCAAGTGTGTCACATTATTTTCCAGTGCACCAAGAATGAGGCAACTGTGTGGTAGTGTTGTTCTTAACGTGTTGTATTTTTTAGTGCTGCATTGTAAGTGAAACATTTGTAGCAAAGTTATAGTTCATTTCATACACTTTACACTGGTGCAAGATTTAGTATGATTTATAAATGACAATTATCTGGAAGAAAGAAAAACATTTCTTTCTCCAAATGAAGATTCTCGTGATCATGTTATTTCTATTTTGTTTTTGGTTTTAATTGATTATCCTTTGAGATATTATGTTATGTAGCTGAATAATTTATGATAGTAACAGCAAGGATGCTGTTACAAAAGCTCAATGTATGGCAAACACGAATAACACAAAGCATGCTCTGCAAATCAACCAATACATGTTTATTTACGTGTGCTATTGAACTATGTTTTATCAGTGCAGAACTGCACCAAAAATCTGCTGTCAGTTCTCAATTGTGCTGTTATGTGCTTAGAACACACAAAGGGTTAAAGGGCAGTGACATGATTGGGAGAAATAAAAAAATGCCTCTCGAACCAAACTGGTTGAAAGATATACCAATGGGTACACTAGCTGGAGTGAATCTCCTGGCTGGAAGGATTTATCTTGAATTTATTTACTTAAGCTGAATCAAGCATGTACATACTATCATTTTGTTTCTCTTGAGCCTTGATAGAAATAGATTCCATTGAAAGCTATACAACAGATTTGTCTGTTACAAGGCAAACTGATGCAAGTTATTTTAGAAAGAGTCAACTTTTGACCAAATTTTCACAGTAGAATCCTTGCACAGTTTACTTGATTCTAGAATGGTTTCACCCCAAGTTGAGGACTACCCCCAATCATGTCATTTACCTTTAACCTTGATTTATCAATTTTATTTACCAAATGCTGTTGAGAATGAAGAAGAGCTGGATGAAGATACAACCGAAGGGCAGGATGCCTCCCATGACAATGCCTGGCAGGGGGCGTGTGTAGAAGGACTGGTCAGGGATCTGACGAGGAATCTGATTGGTGCGCACTGGGAACTCGATGGGCTGTCAACCAATAAAAACAGTTGTTTTATAAATATGAAATGAAGTGACAAACACACTTTGGATGAATCTTGCGTAGAATGTACAAATATCGTCCATGGGCTGACGAAACATTGTATCTCACTGCTGCTGCATTTTTAAAAGAGCCTTATTATTAAAGTGATAGGCTAATATTGTGGAGCTTCAATTTAAAAAATTGTCACATTTTGATATTTGAACTACATAGTAGTGTTCATATGGACAACTAAACACCCTAGAATAAAAAAGTTTGGAAAGTTACACTGCTAATGGCAAGTTATGCATGAATAAACAATTAAAACTCTGGGCGAGTTAAAATAGCGTATGTGTACAAACAGTAAGTCTATGGGAGAAAATGGGCAAGTGAATCCGATCAACTTACGATTTTCACTTTTTAAAGCACTAAATAATTATTTTGAAATACAATTTTTTCAGGGCTTCATTTTTAGACCTTATCAAAGACAATGGTAGCATGGGGAATCATGTAGGTCAGATTTTTTTAACTGTGGTAAATGTTAGCCAATACCTTTAAACCTGATCACAGAAAATGTAGCATGAAAGGTCATGCAGCTCAGATATTTCAAACTGAAAACATTGTTTCATGATTACACACTGATTGAATAATACGCACTGAAAATTTTGTCGAGTACACGCAGAAGTGAATTTCAGACTATATGGGGAGTTAGAAGAAGTTAAATGAACAAGTTTTAGAATACCATCCCTGTCTTGACTAGAACACTGACAGGTAGTATGAGATGACATATCACATCTTTCGTCTCAAGTTTGGACCCCAGAATATTTACTCTTCCCTCTAGTCTTGGTCTTAATCTGGGTTTTATATCCCTCTAGTCCTAGTCTTGATTTTGGTTTTATGTCCCTCAAGATCTGGTCTTGATCTTGGTCTAATGGTCTTATGTCCCTCTAGTCCTGGTCTTGATCCAGGTTTTATGTCCCTCTAGTATTAGACTTGCCTGACCATGGTCCTATTATAACTAGACTTGCAATTAAACAGTCTCTTCCTGGTCTTGATCTTGGGTTTATGTTCCTCTATCTTGATTTTAAATCCCTTTAGTCCTGGTCATGATCTTGATTTTATGTCCTTCTAGACCTGGTCTTCATCTTGGTTTTATGTCCCTCTAGTCCTAGTCTTGATCTTGGTTCTATGTCCCTTCACTCCTGGTCTAGATCTTGGTTCTATGTCCCTTCACTCCTAGTCTTGATCTCGGTTCTATGTCCCTTCACTCCTAGTCTTGATCTCGGTTCTATGTCCCTTCACTCCTGGTCTTGATCTCGGTTCTATGTCCCTTCACTCCTGGTCTTGATCTTGGTTCTATGTCCCTTCACTCCTGGTCTTGATCTCGGTTTCATGTCCCTCTAGTCCTGGTCTAAATCTGGATTTTATGGACCCCACCCAAATACTGACCCTTCTCTTGAAACCGAAGTAGGATCCGATGAAGACGAGAGGAGTCGAGACACAGAACCAGAGGGCCAGGATAGCCAGCAGGGTCAGGAAGGGGATGGCTGCCGAGCTGTGGTTGTACCACAGCAGGAGGTTGAGGATGAAGAAGATGGTGAAGATGGTCCCTGGGATCAGGAAGCTGTTGGAGATCACGTTGGACTTCCAGCGTTCTCCTCCAAAGGCTGTGAAAGAAATGCAGAAAAATGTCAGGAATGTATAGCTGGGATCAGGAAGCTGTTGGAGATCACATTGGACTTCCAGCGTTCTCCACCAAAGGCTGTGAAAGGAACACAGAAAAATGTCAAGTATGTATAGCTGGGTTAGGGGTAGGGTTACCCCTCACCCTGGGATCAGGAAGCTGTTGGAGATCACATTGGATTTCCAGCGTTCTCCACCAAAGGCTGTGAAAGGAACACAGAAAAATGTCAGGAATATATAGCTTGGATCAGGAAGCTGTTGGAGATCACATTGGACTTCCAGCGTTCTCCTCCAAAGGCTGTGAAAGGAACACAGAAAAATGTCAGGAATGTATAGCTGGGTTAAAGTGATAGGCTAACATTGTGGAGCTTCAATTTAAAAAATTGTCAAACTTTGATATATGAGCTACATAGTAGTGTTCAAATGGACAAATAAACACCCTAGAATACAAAAGTTTGGAAAGATACACTGCCAATGGCAAGTTATTCATGAATAAACAATAAAACTCGGGGCGAGTTTTATTAACCTAGGTGTACACACAGTAAGTCTATGGGAGGAAATAGGCAAGTGAATCTGGTCAACTTCCGATTTTCACTTTTTTAAAGCACTTACTGATCGTTTTAAACTGCAATTTTTTCAGGGCGTCATTTTTAGACCTCATCAAAGACGCTGGTAGCATGGGGAATCATGTGGCTCATATTTTTTTAAGTGTGGTAAATGTTAGCCAATACCTTTAACTTAGGGATAGGGTTAGAGGTAAGGTTACCCCTCACCCTGGGACCAGGAAGATCATGTTAGACATCCAGCATTCTCCACTAAAGGCTGTGAAATGAAATGCAGCAAAATATCAAGAATACATAAACTAAAGTCCATAGTTCTTTGTTTTCTAAAATGCAAATTCTGTTTTCTTCCATGTTCTAAACTTCAAATTCCATGTTTGTCAGTGACATGTACAAAAAATATGACAGAGCAATTCATGACACAATTTAACTCTGGTTGTGCACAGCTACTACGTGGCTATATGACTGTAGTATGCATGACATATCTGGAGCATTTTCCCCCGATGCATGGTTTTGTTTTATTTGTTTTTGCTTCATTTTTTTACTATTTTTTGGTTGTTTCTTCATAATTCAAATTTTTTGGCCTAAAAAAAAATTGTGTTTTCCATAAATTTCTGTGTTCTTCCCAAATTCCAAGAAATCTTTGTGTTTTGTGTGTCAAAGAAAATTTAGGACTTTAGCATATCCCTAGATTCGTCACGAGGATGGGTATATTTTGTTTTTTATAAAAGAGACACAATTGTAATTTTACCTTTTCACTGTTAACGAAATATATTTCAAGACTAAAACAAACAAACTGAACAGAACAATCAACATTTGAAAACTAAGACTGGGCCCTTGATAATGATGTAAGCATCATGTCACAACAGTATTTTCCAATGGCCAGAAAGGGTATCACTTGCACAATTTTGAGACAGGCTGTATTACGGGAGTGTAGAGACTTACTCTTGTACATCCTGGAGGACACGTAGCCGGCTAGGAAGGCCAGGAGAACATAGAGAACCATGGCACACGTCATCAGAGATCCACGGTTAGCAGGCGACAGGAAACCAAGGCAAGCAAACACTACAAATAGACAAGGGAAAAAATATCACTGAAAATGTTTAGTATCCTCGCCCCATGATGACAACCCTAAGTGCCGTTACTACGGCAACACATTCCAAAACAAATCTTGCACATCTATCCCTATACCAATATGTGTTCCACATTCAAAGAGCATTGCTCTAAAAATGACAAAGTAGTTTGATATGCAACAGTTTTCCCTTGATCGTTGCTATAGTATGCCATCACCATGGTGACGCAGTTTCCAACACATTCAAAACATATGTCTCGCAGATCTTTACCCCAAGACCAATGTGTGTATTAAAATTTCACGAGCATTGCACAAAAACTGAGGAAATAATTCGATCCACAAGATTTGCAACAGACCGACCCCTTATAAACTTCATTTGGCGACAGTATGATTACAAATAGGGAAAGACTTCTATACGGAGATAGAAAATGTTGGCATCTAGAAAAATATTATGAAAGTGATGGTCACGTCTTTACCTCTTCAATGTAGGATTTTATCACACATATCAATTAATTACTGCCGGATTGATGAATGATTTGTTTTCAGTGGACGCAAAAATGTATCAACCTCACAGCCATCCGATATTACATAAATATCTAATACACAATAATGAATAAAAATCAAATATCACAGACGACATTTTCATCGATTCTCTATGTCAAATTATTGATAGAATATTTGGGAAGTCAATATTATGCTGACATTACTTTGAATTATAATCAAGCACTCATTTTACAATGTTGAATGATCTGTAGTCGATTTGTTGCTTTCAAATCGTGGGGGGGGGGGAGAGGACATTGATGATTGTTGCCGACCCCCCCACAACCTATACTATCCTTACCAACGGGTGATGAAGGTCATGATGACGATTTGGGTGCCCGTCCCCAGGAGGAAGACAGCAGCATCGCCTGCGTGGGGGACGGAAACGTCGACCGTGAACAACTTCCAACAACTCGCTCCTGGGCCTCCTCCTGAAAGAACACACACAAAAATGCTATCATCTTGCTTGCTTGCTTGCTTGGTACGTTTCTGTCATGGCTGTCAGTTCGTGACTTCCATGATTGATTTCCACTTCTTACGGTCAGCAGCGAGTTGATATACAGTTAAAAGGGGTTTACCAACAAGGGATTTGATTCTATCAATCCACCTAGCTTTTGGTCATCCTGGTCTTCTCGAGTCCTCAATTTTCCCCTGAAGTACTACTTTCTCAAGACAGTCATTTCCCCGTCTTGCTATGTGACCAAAGTAGCTAAGTGCCAGATGATTTATCATAGCAAGTAGTCTCTTTTTTGGGTTGACCTTTTGAAGGACACTAACATTGGTCTTTCTCTCAGTCCAGGAGATCTTCAACATTTTCCACCAGCACCACATTTCAAAGGCATTTATTCTATCACAATCTGATTTTGTCAGCGACCATGTTTTACAAGCATATGTGGCAATGGGAAATACTAGGGCCTGTACAAGGCCCTTGTACAGGCTATTATCTATTCACATCAAAACAACCAACAGGTATGCTTCCACACTCCCACCCCAATTCAATTAGACTGAAATCCCTCTTACATTCAGGACCCAATCTGATTGAAGTCTTTAATCCCTTGAGGACGACAGGCTTGTACAGAAGCCCAGTATATCTAACACCCACACACGATTTTCTACATTTTACAATGGTCAAACGTGAGTAGTTTACGGCCCACAGGCATTTGTTGGCAATATAACCTTAGCTTGAGTAAAACGTTTATCATGTTTTGGGACTTCTGTGGAAGCCAGTCATCTCTGAATGTATGATGTACTGGGCTTCTGTACAAGCCTGACGTCCCCAGAGGGTAAAGTTACCATGCCAATGAGCTCAAATCAGACATGTACACAGAGCCTGTGACCTTTGACCTACAACCTTGCAACTCAAAAATCTGATCAGTCCATTGACGCCTCATAGTTCAAATTTGACCCAAATTTCATTTAAGGTCATGTGTCATATGGTGGGACCCCTTTGCGTTACAGGCACCAAAATTATGAACTTTGTCACTTCTTGCATTTAAACCAATATAACTCAAAAAGTACTTATCAGAAACCAACAAAAGTAGACATTTTCTGAAAGCTTATACTTCAGAGAATCTCAATCAGCCAAGGTCAAGTTGCTATACAGGGTGTGTAAAAAAAATTAAAGGGTAATATCACAAAAAAGAATAATTTTGTGATATTGATGACAACTCATTACACTTGTCCATATTAAGTCATGGCCCAAAATTGATGTTATGTTGTGAAAAAGCACACTTTCAGCTTTAAGAAAATGTATGGTTTTACTACTTTTTGATTTTCAGATGGAGTGATACAGGCTGTGACAAAATATGCTTAAAATTGTGTTGCGATTTGTTACAAAACATTAATTACACTAATTAAACAAACAATTTATTAAACCTAACTAACAAATTTGAGAGATTAAATAGTAGATTATTGTGTAATAAATGGATCAGTAAAGTGTATTCAAAAATTTCAACCAAAATGTAGCCCTGAAGTGAACATACTTGTGTGTCCTTACATGCAGTACTATCATGCCTCATAACGTGTACAAGTCAATGGCAAGCACAAGCTACACCAGTTATTAATCAAGTAATTAATGACCTAGAAGACAATTAATTTCATTTTACTTTTGAGAATTGTAGAGTACAACATGTGTCGAGTTAGTCAGATGCATATCATAACTCCACGATAGCTTATCTGCTGCAAATAGAAGAAAAAACCAAAGAGTACAGGTGAATTTGCAATTTCTCCATAGAGATTGTACACACTCCTCCACCGCTTATCCTCCTCCGCTTATCCACCAGATTTACCCTCGTTAACATTTTTGCATTTTTCACTAATTAAACAAAGTGTAATGCAAGGTTGCTTATCAGATTTTAAAAGCAGGGTAATTTTGCTGCAGAATGAGCCCAAATTCATCATAATTGGATAAAGGATAGCTCTGATGCATCAAGTTCAATTAAGAGGAGGACTGAAAAATGTAACGCCACCAGGTATTTGGGGGTCCCACCATACGACACATGACCTTAAATCTGATCAGCCATTCTTCAGTTATCATGGTAACGAGCCTAAATCAGACATCTTTTAAACCCTGTAATCTTTTCAAAAATTCAACTCTACGCCTTGTGACCTTTGAACTTCAAAATATAAGATATATAAAACATAAGTGATAAACTTTAACAAATTTGCCTTTTCCTCTGCATTCACTTCAGAATTGAATTGTATATGTTTCAACTTATTTGATCCTTGAGGCATTTTTGACTTCTCCCAATCATGTCACTGCCCTTTATATAATCCTACAACATTTTGTTCACAACATGAAAGACATTTTAGGACTTTTCTAAGTCAAGGAGTTAAAAGGTAATTATGAGGTAATAGACGTACCAGATCCTGCTGGTTGTAGCGGGCGATGTCTTTGTGCAGAGTCCTCAGCATGATCATACCCACCATACCAGACAAGAACAGGACGATCACTAACGAGTTCATGATACTGTAAAAATAAAACACAGACGTAATGAAAACATGAGCCCTAAGGGGACACGATGCTCACAGAAGTCACGCAATCACTCTGTAGTGCTCCTAGAGATTATCATCAGTTGTACATCGTGTTGACCCTTGGAGCCTGACATCTAGGCACCAATGGGGCCACATGTATCATTTCAACAACTTTGCGTCCCCGTGCCATACAGATGATTTTGCCAAAGTTGATTTAAATCTAAACACCCAATTTTATAGAGAAGATGCTCATTTGATTTTTTCTCCCTTTCCCCCAAATTAAGGAGGTGAAAATGTGAAACTTTACGCATGACGAATGAAGCAGGACACTTGGTGGACATATGTCATCATTACAGTTTTGCTTGGCACTGCCCACTGAGCAAACAATGCAGCTGTTTCAATCATGGAGTCGCCCTATCCTTACTCTACATACAAACCGGCAGCACGATTTTGGATGTGCTGTAACCTGACAATATCAACCCTATTACTATTTATCAACATGGAGTTTGAGTAATCTAATCTACTGAGAACCAGGGATCCGACAGCATGACATTGAGGTCTCTGTACGGCCTGTACCATCCAAGTTTGGTTACAAATATGAAAATGGTGACAAAGTTATTCAAGTTTTATTAGCGTTACGGACAGAATGATGGACCAACTGACTGATAAGGATGCTGCCAAGGATCCACAAACAGGGGAATCCCAAAAATAACAGATTCTGCCAAAAATTTTAAAAATGAATTGAAATTGCAGAGTTCACAGGAATGTTGTTAACAAACTTCTTGCTTTAGACATACCTGAACCACTGAATGTTGGTGTGAGGCATGGACTCCAGGATGTAATCCCAGCGTGACGCCCAGCGAACTTCAAAGTTGGGCTGCAGGATTTGGAGGGAAACATAAATGTAGATAATATTGCTGTGTTCATCTTGGAGGTAAGGACAATGATACATGGCATATCATCCCTGGCGTGATAAGACCTTGTAGCTGAATTTTTTATGAAAGCAAGGTTTTTACATAAACTTGTAGCTAGAAAGTCAGATTTTGTTTTGTCCAAATCTGGTATTTTAAATCTCAGAAATACAGCCACTGTCACCAGGAAAAACAATGGCTATCCCATTTGGTACTGTGTGAAGACAGCCATGTTTTTTGGCTCTCCTAAACATTGAACACTTTTTATGAAATACAAGATTTGATCATCCCAACGACAATTACGTTGATATTGTGATCAAAGTTAACTGCTGATATCTATCTATTACACTAGAATGAAATGCCATATCAATGTTTACTATTATGATCTATCATGGCATTCCAGGAAGTTGTCCTCAGGGGGAGCTGTTTTCTGGAGACGCAGTTCTCAACGGAGATGTCCTCCAGGGGAGTTGTCAGGTGGG
>JZLH01S0448624.1:0-28548 GCA_001188425.1 Eucidaris tribuloides
TAATAAGCAAATCAAACAGTTATCATTGAATGTGACTAATAACTATCCGGGTGAAGGTATATTTTAAGGGTATAATTTAGCCTGTTGGCTGTGGGATTGTATACAAGCTTTCAAGTGGACCACGGTGAAAAAGTAGGAGAAAAATAGGAGCTAAATTTAGGAAAAAGTAGGAGAAAAGTAGGATATAAAGAGCTAAAAGTAGGAGAAAAGTAGGACTGTGAATACCTTAAATGACTACTCACTACTCCAGCATTTTATATGATCAATAGCATTTTTTTATTTTTGCGAGAAATGACTACTCACTACTCCAGCATTTTATATGGTTAATAGCATTTTTTTTATTTTTTGTGGGGTTTTTACAAAAAAAGTAGGAGAAAGTAGGAGTTTTGGGGAAAAAAGTAGGATAAGTAGGAGAAGAGTAAAAAAAGTAAGAAAAAGTAGGAAAAGTAGGAGTGCTTGAAAGCCTGTTGTATATTTCCCATGGAGCAAATGAATAGCACTAGCAGTTTCTGTAGCCATTCAGTTAAGTGTATTACTCTATGAACGATTGATGTCATTTCAATATATTTTACTAATTTTTCACTGTCCGTAATTAACTATTGTAATCATAACTTTGCACCCACCTGAATTGGGAATGAAGGCATTTTGCCACAGTTCTTTAGTAATAAGCTTTTCTGTTCCTGGCATTCCAGTGGTTGCTGTATTCTCTGTAAATTGTTTGCAAAGACACTCCTCAAGACAATCATGTGCGTAATAGGATGATAATGAATAATGGTGCTAATTCTGATACTGACGACGATGATGATTACGATTAAGATGGAATGACAATGACAGTGATGATGATGGAAGATGGTGATCATGATGATGATGTGGAGGAAGACAATGAGGATGGAAGTTTCTGTCTAGCTATAACAAAACTTTAACTTACCTTCTCAAAGATAATCTTCATGTGTTCCAATGTGGCTGTGTGAGTACTAATCTGAACCTCTACCTGACTGCATTCATCTAAGATGTCCGTTACCTTAGTAATGGAATTATGAAAAATACACTCCATGAAAAATAGCTTCTGAAGATACATTCAAGTTGATAGAAGACATAATATACTGACTGAAACAATGACCAAAAAGCATTAAAGCTACTGGCTAACATTTACCACAGTTAAAAAAATGTGAGCTACATAATCCTCCATGCTCCAAGTGTCTTTGATAAGGTCTAAAAATGAAGCCCTGAAATTCTACAAGCATTCAAATTGACCGGATTCACCTGCCCATTTCCTCCCATAGACTAACTGTGTGCAGATCTAGGCTATTTTATCATCTACCGGAGTGGAAATTGTTTATTCATGCATACCTTGCCATTGGCAGCATAACATTCCAAACTCCTGTATTCTAGGTTATTTATTTGTCCATTTGAACACTGCTACGTAGCTCAGATATCAAAGTTTGACAATTTTTTAAATTGAAGCTCCACAATGTTAGCCTATCACTTTAATGCTGCAATGTCATCAGTGCTTCAGATTAAGTTGTTACTTGATATGGATTTTTGTTGAATTGATTTACATCTTACAAAATTTACTTTCTCATGGGAAACAACACACACACAAAAACACTGCCTTGGCAATTGATGTTACATGGCACTAGTGGCTTCTTGGCTAAAATGTAATAAGATACTGATTGAAATCAGACTTTCTGCTGTGAGAGGTGAAATGATGAAATACCTTTTCTTTCTTGGCCAAGCATTTCCTTCTTGTGATATCCCTGTGAAGTTCTTGAACATGTTCCTTCATCTTTTGTATCCGATGTTGGAGAAGCTACAAACAGATCAAATCAAACAAATTTATTGTCAAGAGGAAGAATAAGAAGAAGATTTTGTTATTATTATGACATGATATATGTAACAAAAAATAATTGAATTTTGTTGATGCCTATTTGTTTGTACATCACCAAAAAATATTTCTTGAAAATATCAATTATATATTTTTTTTTACATATTTTTTTTTACATATCTTTCCTTAATATTGTCCCCATCCTGCTAAGCTGCAACCTCTAAATAAAATCCTCCAGATAATCTTTATTCGTAATCTGCTTGTGATATCATCCTATAACATTTGAGCTGAACAAATAGATTTGAATAGACAAAGTTATGTGCCTTACCATTCATTGTAATCACTACATATACATGTTTACAATAGCATCACATTTTTACAATACCACCTCTGACACACTTTTAAAGCATAATTTAGTGATTGGTAATGCACACACACATAGGCATCGGCAGAAATCAACATGTATTTGGAATGCAGTGATCCTTTAATCTAAATGTCAGGAAGCCAGACTACCAAACAATATAACACCAAACTTACCCTGAAGTTAGCCTCAAATGCCTTGCAGTGCTCCACGAAGGGACCGTTGCCCTCTTGTATGCGATGCCTGACACTGGCAGCCAGCTTACTGCCTCGTCT
This sequence comes from Eucidaris tribuloides, assembly GCA_001188425.1. Classification (NCBI taxonomy): domain Eukaryota; kingdom Metazoa; phylum Echinodermata; class Echinoidea; order Cidaroida; family Cidaridae; genus Eucidaris; species Eucidaris tribuloides. The sequence continues at coordinate 2,462 of JZLH01S0448624.1, forward strand.
CAACCCAGCACCATGGACTGAAGCTGGCAGCCCTCCAGATAGGGAGAGGTGACGGGCCAGGGCATTGGATATGTAGGCACTGGACAGGGTGGGTTGAAAACCCTCTTTAGACCTGAAGGAAGAAAGATTAAAAAGAAGCAAAGTTAAGGTTTCAGTCTTGAATCATAAGCATAAATGCTGTCTCACATGAATTCACAAATTACTTCCTGATCATGGGAACCCTGTCAGACTGCACAAATGTGTGCCACCTGCACTCCCTGGGAAGTATTCCTAGCCTGTCTGCCTGTTAAGGTTTTAAGGAGCAAATTCATTCACAAACAGATTCTTCTGTCCTCTCAGGTACCTATCTACACTGCCATATAAAGAGATATAATGTGAATAAAATGCCTTATCCGAGGAAATAAAAGCTGCGACTTGGCTAAAGTCGGGAATCTGTAAGTATCTGAATTTACTGCCTTATCTACAAATTTATGAATGGCAAGAAACCAAGGTGCAATTTGATCAAAATAACAGGAATGGAATTAGTTTTTTGTAATATCAGCTGGCATTTTACAAGTAGCACTCAATTGCAAGGACTCCAAATCACCAAAATTGTAGGGGATCTTCAAATGAAATAAGCTTAATATTGCACCCTATAATGGTAAACTATGGAATTATCCAATTCACAGCAATAATGTAAGGCTGAAATTAAAAACGAGCATTTTTTTTCCTCTCAAGGTCTCTGTAAGATCCTTCTATCAAGAATACAAACAAAAGAAACTATGATCTACATTTTTGTTTCTAACTTTATACTAGCAGATATTGAGGGCAAAAACTTGCGATGTCCCGGAGCAATTTCATTGAGATTAGTCGTGCTTGCAAATGTGTGCTAGTACTTTAACTTGACACTTCATTTATTCTCATCTCCTCACCTGGCAGCATACTGATGAGTGCCATAGCCCGTTGGCATGGAAACATGGATGATGGGGGAACTGCTCCCACATTCTCCTGAGTCATCAATGTGGATGCGAAGCAGAGGCTGGAGACACTTGGCAAACTGGACCTCATAACTGGTACTGATCTCACTGCTCTCCTTGGGACGCAGTTGATGGGGATGATTGACAATGGCTTCTAATCTCTCCATTAACGACTAAAAAAAGAAAGAGACATTGACACTTTAAAATCAGTTGTTTTTTTAGTGTTGTGTTTTATTTGATATATGCGTTTGTTGATTAGGTGATATATCATCACTAAGATTTAAGGTCATGTGTCGTATGGTTGGACCCCCAAATACCTGTGCGTTTTTTTTTTTTTTTCTTACATTTTTCAGTCCTCTTCTTAATTAAACTTGAATGCACCAGAGCTATCCTTTATCAATTATAACTGAATTTGTGCTCATTCTGCAGCAAAATTACTCTGCTTTTGAAATCTGATAAGCAATCCTTTGCCTACACTTTGTTAATTAGTCCAAAAATGCAAATGTTAATGAGGGTAAATCTGGTGGATAAGCGGTGGAGGATAAGCGGAGGAGGAGTGTGTACAATCTCTATGGAGAAATTGCAAATTCACCCGTACTCTCTTGTTTTTCTTATTATTTGCAGCAGATAAGCTATCTTGGAGTTATGATATGAATCTGACTAACTTGACACATGTTGTACTTCACAATTCTCAATAGTAAAATGAAATTAAATTGTCTTCTAGGTCATTAATTACTTAATTAATTACTGGTGTAGCTTATGCTTGCCATTGACTTGTACACGTTATGAGGCATAATAGTAAGTACTGCATGTGAGGACACACAAGTATGTTCACTTCAGGGCTACATTTTGGTTGAAATTTTTAAATGCACTCTACTGATCCATTTATTAAACAATAATCTACTATGTAATCACTAAAATTTGTTAGTTAGGTTTAATAAATTGTTTTTTTAATTAGTGTAATTAATGGTTTTGTAACAAATCGCAACACAATTTTAACATATTTTGTCACAACCTGTATCACCCCATCTGAAAATTAAAAAGTAGTAAAACCATACATTTTCTTAAAGCTGAAAGTGTGCTTTTTCACAATATAACATCAATTTTGAGCCATGACTTAATACTGACAAGTGTAATGAGTTGTCATCAATATCACAAAACTATACGTTTTTTGTGATATTATCCTTTAATTTTTTTTACACACCCTGTATAGCAACTTGACCCTGGATGATTGAGATTCTCTGAAGTATAAGCTTTCAGAAAATGTATACTTTTGTTGGTTTCTGATTAGTACTTTTTGAGTTATATTGGTTTAAATGCAAGAAGTGACAAAATTCATAATTTTGATGCCTGTAACGCAAAGGGGTCCCACCATACGACACATGACCTTAACTCTTGACGTGCCACGGAAATTACAGCTCTATGAACACTGTATGTATTATGTGGTGCATATTTGCAACTTCGGCATGTTAAGAGTCAATCGGTTGTCTGCAGCAATGCCTCTGGTACTACTATTACTGGCAATTGTACATGTTCGATTATGAGTCTTTGAACAAGTAATTGTGGAGTCTAGTCTGGACTCACTATGAAAACATTCTACTTCAATTTGAATTCAACACATTTTTCATCAGTACAGTATAATTCACAACCATAACTGTCCTTGACACGAAACAAAATATAGGCCTTGTTCCCCTGGACCCAATGACAAATAGGATTTCCCATGGAAATCAGAAAGTTCTGTGTAAGAACTGAGCACATCGTTGGCTCTCAAAAATGCTCATATGTGGGGCCTATGACATTTTGAGCAATAACATGCTTTCACAATATAAACCCCCCCCCCCCAAAAAAAAAAAAATAAAATAAACATATAAAAATAAAAATAAAAATAAAAAATAAAAATAAAAATAAATAAATAAATAAATAAAATAAAAATAAATGAATAAATAAATAAATAAAAAAAAATGAAAAATAAAATAAAATAAACAAATAAATAAATAAATAAATAAATAAATAAATAAATAAAAATGTGTATTTAACATTTTTGTTAAAACTATTACCATATAAAAATAAATTTCATTGAAATACTTATCATGCAAAAATATATACTAAATGTTCATTTCATACAGAATGTGCACAAATTCAGCAATAACTGGAAACAGCAGGGCTGAAAGATTGGGTCAAATGATTCTGGAAGCCCACTTTAGTTTGGATTCAGGTATTTTGGTAAATTCAGAAATTCAAATAATTTAATAGGTGGTTAAATTTGTGGTTTGTGAAGTTACTGGACATAATTTACTGCTAGTGCACTACTCAACTTTGTGCATTTTCACGAGTTGCTAACTTTACAGTTGAGGACGTGTTTATGAAATCAAGTGACATACATTATTCCAGGGTTCGAACACTTACATATTTTTAAAATTCCCTGACTTTCCCAATATAAAAAACTGTAAATGTCAGTGACTGTTTTTATGTTTCTTAAGCGTGTACAAATACATCATCGCAATACCTGCAAGATCCAATCAAGGGTCATTTTAAAAATATCTTGAATAAATGGTTTTCCCTGACTTTTTAGAAGACATTGATGAATTCCCTGACCATTGCTTTTGGATAAAGTCTTTTCAAATTCCCTGACTTTCCAGAAATTCTCTGACCCATATGAACCCTGTTATTCCTGATAATCTGGACCAAATGAGAAAGGTATACTCACTGAACTTAGATCCAGGAACTCATACATGCTAGCACTGTTGACAAACATAGTACTGATAGCGAGGTAGGTCTGAAGGGTTGGTAGGAGGGCGGCAAGGTTTGGTAATTGATCTTTGAATGCTTCTTCTTTCTGTAAATGTTGACTTTTGAAGATATAAAGAAAGATAAAAAGTTAGATTTCAGTATATGTTATGATTACTATTTTTTATTAAACCGAACACATACCACACACATTCATCAGTTTTCCTTTTAAGGAATTAGGCAAACATGTAGATCCATGAATATCATACATGTACCAGCATAAATGGTAAATTAGTAAATAGTAAAGTATGCCATGCATCACACTACTTCTGGAATAACACTATTTTCTATGAAGTTCATTAACATACCACAGTCAAGTTTCACTAAGTTTCAAATTTAACTACCATTCACAAGCAATCTATGAACTTTAACATTTGACAACACACCCCCCCTAAAAATTAAATTCCATAATAAAAACAATAGCAAATTACATTTAGTATACACTCAAGGGTGGTGTTTTGTTTTCTAATGAAACAATTGAGACATACATGTATGTATAGTGTGCACAAACACATGTATCTAAAATCTGATGGTCACAAGAGCCTTACAATTTTCAGGGGTGGGGGGATTTTTGGAGGCCCCTTACCTTTCAACATCTTTTAACAATTCCTCTTTCTTCTGTGCAATCCTGTCTTGCATCTCACTGTATAATTCCTGGATGGAGATCCGTTCCTTTTCGGCATTACTCTTCACCTCTTGCATCAGGGCCTGGAACAGGATGATAGCATCGTGCACCGAGCTCTGCAGCTCCCGGATCGTCGTGATGCGCTCCTCCAGCTGACGGCAGTTCTGGTTGTACGCCGATTCAAGGTCCAGACAGAAGGCTCTGCCGTCCCTGTGTTAGATTGAAAATAACAATCCAAATAGCAATAACAAAATCTGAAATTATTAACTGCACTGGAGTTTGGTTAGGGTTAGGGTTCAGCTTGAAGTTTGGGTTAGCGTTTGAACAAACCACTGGAACAATTGCTCCTGGAGCAAATGTCATGGAATCCCTTTGATCATGTTAGTTTTTTTTTCACCTTCAACAGTGTATGCATAGTTTTTTTTTTAACTAGTTTTACTATTGCCCTTTCTTTTTCACCTAGGATATAAACCCACTCTTGATAATGGCCAGAGCATTTTGACCAAAATGTGGAGTTTTCCAACCAGATGATTATACTGGCCAAAATCACAAATTACCACAGCAAACGGCTAACTCTTACACCACTGAAAATAGTTTGATTTTGCTATAACATGCAATTGCTTTCGACTTCAGAATGAGAGATCTCGTCCAACATCTTCAACATGTTACTCATTACAGTGTGTTCTAATTAACATATCTTTTCTTTTAGCTCTTAATGTGCCGAAGTCGTAAATATGCACAATACAATACACACAATACCCATAGACCTGTAATTTCTCTGGCAAGTTAAGACTTGATATATCCTTCCATGTTAATTTTTATATGGCTTATTTAGGAATAAAAAACGGGAACACTAGTTGATCAGGCTGATTTTCACTTTCAGATGTATTGCATGAAAACATTACAATATTGACAGGTATGCAAAATCTCTTCCAATTCAAGAGTTCCAGATGACTATTAAAGACTCTATAAAACAATGTAGAAGACCTGTTTAAAAAATTGTTGAACTTTGCTATCCGACATATCTGACAGTGTTTGAATGGAAAAATAAACACCATAGAACATAAAAGTTTGGACAGTTATGCTGTCACTAGTACAATATGTGCAAATACAAATTGGCACAGTAATTTAATCTCAGCCGATAGGAAATTCTGCAAAACAGCAGTCTATGGGGAAAGCTGGAATGGTCTCTCAATGATTTTTACATTTTTCAAGCACTTAATGATCGTTTTAACCTGCATTTGTTTCAGGGCTTCATTTTTAGACCGCATCAGAGACACTGGTAGCATGGGGAATCATGTAGCTCATAATTTTTAAACTGGAAACATTGTTATACAATGCCTCTAACTGTGAAGAATTGACACTTAGACTGATGACACTGATGTTTATTATGTTTTAGTTGTATTTGGGTGGGGAGACATTCATAACTTCACTTACTTTTCAATGTCCCTGAAACATTTTATACACAGCAATTCTTGTTTCTCTGCAGAAAACATGATATAGTCTTCACAATGGTTTGCTGAATGTACGAAAATGAGGAAGGGAGGGAGAAAAAAAGATCAGAAACATAATAACAGTTTATTCTGAAGTTACTGTAACTTGGAAAATAACAGAGATGTACACAAAGAACAATAATTGTTCTTATTTCTATTTTCATATTTATTCTATCCTTCTCCTCCTCCTCCTCCTCCTCCTCATCATCATCATCATCATCATCATCATCATCACCATCACCACCACCACCACCATCACCATCATCATCACCATTATCATCATCATCACCAGGGGCCGGGTGGTGCCAGGGTAAAATTGTTAGGACTGCAAAATTTTCATGGCAAAATTCTTGGCCAAATACCAGCCAAAAAGTCGCCCAATGGGGAGTAGAAAATTTTACTGTCCCCCAAAAAGTTTTCACATTCAAATTCCTGGCCAAATAGCAGCCGAAAAGTTACTAAGTGCTTGTGGGGGGATATTTTTTTTCTTTTCTCCTCTCTTCTCTCTTGTCCTCTGATTTGGGGAATTTTTACGAGGGCAGGTGCCTTCCCCCCCCCCCCCCGGGATCCGCACCTGATTATTACATTTGTCAAATGGCTGTTACTAGCACCCTACCCCAACCCTATCAAATAATGCTTGTGCCTTACCACATTTGCGATGCTGTTCTTTGGTCCGTTTCTTGAGTACCACCACCTGATGTGAGGCAAACATCCTAGCCCTGTGAGTTTCTTCCTTGCAGGCTGCACACAATGCCTGGTTGCATGTCGTACAGAAGAACATGGAACTCTGGACCTGTAGAGGGAAAAAAGTGATTGCAATAAAACTGATGAAAATACAATGCCCATAAAATGCTGCTCTCCTTATAATCATGTGAAAGAAAATGAAAAAATACTCCCCTGAGTAAAAACCATTTCTTTACAACATGTACACATCTATTCAGCATACATGTATCCCATCAGTCCATCACCTTTCCTTCATTTACCTGCATATATAAGAAAATCTCTCACATCCATATTTTTGTATATTAAACTTTTTGGCATAAAAATTGATATTATAACACACATTGTAATATTTTTGTGATATTTGTAATGGGCCACTCCATACAAGCCTCTGTGATTTCACTTGGATCCCAGGCAGCAATTTACTCAGTTTGTTTGTTACTCTGCTACTATTTAATACAATGCACTAGACATGTATATTTCTCTATTTCTTAGTTGTATGAGAAATGAATTTAACCCATTGACGACGAGTGTCGAAATATCTCATCACGAGGTCTATGGGAAATGCGTGTTAAAGCAAAATCAAACTGTCTCCAACGGGTTAACTAAATAATGTGTTAGGTATATCCTTTATATTTTACATGTTGTCACAACTACATGTAATCTCCCATTTCACTGTTTATAATTGGTGAAACAAGTACAACTTGAGCAACAAATTTCCAAAGTTTATTTCAAATAAAGAATTCCACATCAATATTAACACAATGAAATGTGATTCATTATTCCCCCTTTTTTTGATTTCAACTGAAACAATGATTCCAGATATTCCACTATACCCACATGACATCAAAATTACAATCAAACAAGCCTGGCATTAAGCCTTTCAATTCTAAGCTGAACACAATTAACATAATTAATTTGCTTTATATGCCACACAAAAGTTTCAAGCAATCACTGTCAACTGCCTGTACATAAAGCTGTATTACTATCTACATTCTGGATAAGGAGTTAAGATTAAAACAAAAAATATAGCCAATATGTTATGAAAATGTATATTAACATGGTCCTCCATAAAAGTGTTACTGTAAGTGTATGATTTTACAATTACTTTTGCAAAACTTACTAACTTTTACAGAAAACATGTCATAGGACACAAAATTGGAACATTTGATACCTGGGAACACTGGAGGAGTGGACTCAAAATTTTAGTGTAGGTAAAATGTTCTTGACAAAGAAATGTCTGACTGTAGTGTATGGTAAAGTTAAATGATAATCAACCTTCTTTCAAATACTGCGGAAACACTACTCACACTATCACAGTTGGCACAGACGGCTCTTTCTTGTTCCGATGACTTCAGAAGGAATGTCAGTACAGGGTCAGCCGGAGGTAAGGCTGCTCCATCAGTCAGGAAACTACGAGTTCTACAAATATCAATCAATTAATGAAAGAAAAAAAAGCAGGCCTATAAATCATTCATACTCAATGGGAAATGACAAAATATACGTTATCAATCAATCAATCAAATATAAATTACCACAGTCAGTTGATCACTCACTCACTCACTCACTCAATCAAATATTAAATCATACTCAATTAAAAAGTGACATAATATACATTTGCTATCTCAATCATTCAATTAAACAACTCTATCTGCTACTTTATCTGTCTTTCTTCAGATTTTATTTTTTTTGTGATTTTTACCCAAAATTGTGATTTTAAATTGACTAATAATGAATGAAATGAAATACAAACATTACAGATTTTGTTTATCATTCATTATTTCCATCAACATGAAGTTTGATTTTTAATGATCAAACACTATGTTCTCATTCATGTCTATGTTGTTGATGATGAAAATAAAGTAAACCTCCCTTGAGCTTGAACAGCTTGAACTTGAACAAAGCTTACCCACAGAGAGGACATGTCATGAATCCGTCCACTGCACGGCCACGCAGGCAGTTAGCACAGAAGGCATGATAGCAGTTCAGGATGCGCGGATCCTCGTACTGCTGGGTGCAGAGCCGACAGGTCAAGGGGCCACGACCCGACTCGACCTGATCCTCGAATGTCTCTAAAGGTTGGAAGATTTCTCCTGACATCTCGGGCAGGAAAGGGTTTGACATCTCATCATAGTTCGCTGTTGAATCAATAGTCTGATGTCTGTCCTGTCAGTTTTATGTGTCTATGTGTACATCACAATAGACGTTACTGCATGTTTGGCCAGTCAATGAATCTACTTCTGGTTTGGGTGGGTGAAATGAAGTAGGTCATCATTTGTTTTCTGCTAAAATTGCAATCATCACGGGCTGCAAAAAATAATAAATAAATAAAAACTGGATTTAATTGTGAGAAAATCATAAGAATGGAACGAGTGCAATGCATTGACAAAACAAAAGTGATAGGCTCGGGGGCGGGGGGGGGATAACTCACATATATTAAGGGTGACTTTTTTCAAAAAAAATGCCTTGAAGGTTAGTGACGATGATTGGGAAACACTTGAAAATGCCTCAAGAACCAATGAGTTGAAATATATACCCAACTATACACTAGCAGGAGTAGATCTTTCTCGCAACCTGGGAGGATTTGTCTGTCATTTGTTTACTTGCAGGAGTAATCAAGCTAAACATAGGATTACATGTATTTGTTAATTTTCGTGGTATTCGAAATAAATAAATAGGCCCATAGATCAGCCACGCAGGCAAGTTTTCGCCTGCTACGAGTGATATTTAACATTGTTTCTTTTAGAATGAGTCAACGTTTGAGTTAAGATTTTTACGAGGTGAATCCTTCGATAGTTTCCGTGATTCTAGGAGTAAGTTTCATGCCCAAGTTGAGCGACTACCCCCAATCATGTCATTTACCTTTAACTAACTATTTTCAAATTTTGGGAGGCTTTTGCGTGCAAACGTGCTATTTTCAAGTTTTCAGCGCGCAATAAGCACGCCAAATTTTTGGAAACGGCCTTAGACATGGGTGCTATTTCGGCAAAGGACGCCTTAAGATGTTGGGTATGGGGTTCGGACTTCTCAGGGGCGGCACACCCCGCGTCCAAGCTAATCTGAGTAGACCCGCACACCGGGAGTTGAAGGGACCAGTTTTTTAACTTACAAAGCCCCCACAAACCAATTACGTTCATGTTGTACAGTAGGCCTATCAGTACCCCGACATAATTTTTTTATGTTTTCATTTTATTTTATGGACCAAATTTTCCCATAATAAGTCTTCCACATAAGCCACATGCAAATCAAACCATAGTGCAATTACTTATGCAATCACAAAAAAACAAATTAAGCTAGGACTGATATTCATGGGAAATTTGGCATTTTGAATAATATTGGAGACATACCATGTTAACCGATTTCGGAGAAGATGTGATGGCAAATAAGCTACAGTTCCAGTGCAGACGGGCAGAGCCATATATTTGTGGTGATGATTTCACAAATTGTGGGATTTTCAGGTCATTACAGTATAAGATCGTGGTACATGCCGGGGGGGCGGGGGGGGGGGGGTTTACGAGATGAGAGTATGCTTCCCCATCCCGAGTGGCAAAAATTTGATTTTTTTTTTTCGCCTTCTGGCGCCCCGCACCCTTGCCGAAGTTGCAGAATGGATCAACACCACGACTGCTCGATCCGTGACTGAGCTTCACGACCTGGCAACATGAAACATTAGTTAGTTACACGACACTTGACTATGTTTCGTGGGCGGCGAGTCTGATCTGGGTTGAGGCCAGGCATAGGCATCAGCGTTTTCTATTGAGCTCATAGATCTACATGTATATTTATCCGGTTAAAATTTTAACGGCTAAATATAATAGTGGTGAGTTTCTATTGGATTGCATTTTGCGCACAGTTTGAATCGATGCGTGAGTGTACCAGGATCGTACAATTACTGGCTAAGAATCCATTGACGGCTGGGTTGCCGTCAACACATGGGGACAGCTCCATAACTGTTTGTGACAAAGTAATGGATGGCGCTAGCTTATGCGAGTTTTGGCACAGAATATTGGCTCTGAAATTCAGCCTATTTACAAGTACTCTACTGATATATATTGTTTTGATATGGCTAGTCTATAGTCCTGTTAAACATTATATATTATGAAAATTAAGGACTCAACATTTCAGAAGTCTGTTTTTAAATGTTTTCTAAACATGTGGGTCCAGCATTTAAATTTTGCACATGCCAATTTATAAAGTTGCTCTTGCTATTCAATTGCAGCCAAGGGTCAGCTGCAAACTTTGTTCGTTTTTTCCAGTAGAGGGCGTAGTGGTCCGTATAGCTCTGCGGCTTAGGACCCAGCATACACAGTAGGTGTGGGTTGCCGCAAGGTACTTGTGGGGATGAACCGACCGAGGTCAAATTAATTGTCAAACAGAACCCACATGCCTGCTGGCAGCCAGAGGTCACTTCTCCGATCACCATGCCGGTTTTGTGAATTTCCGGGTTTCTAACGTGGCTAATCAACAGCTGTTTCTATTGAACGTCTAACGGTTCATTCGGAAGACAAGCTTCGCATTAAAACACGCTGAATAGAGTTGGAGACTGAAACAGCACGCATACGAACCAACACAATGCCGAAGTTTTCAGTCTGGATCTCTGCGCCTGGATATATTTTTTTTTTCCATCATTATCTGGTTATCATCTGGTTATCTAGGCCTGCAGAGAAACGGCTGTCGACACAGGGGCAACAGCGTCTCAACTACATGTATACCGCATTGGTTCTCATGGTCCGAGTGTCAAACTGTGGTGCGAGGGCGCTTCTTGTTACAAAACGATATAAACATAATATAAACTTTTCACCCACAGTGTCAAATATCTATATAGTTGCGGCAACATTACTTAAACTTAGAAAAAAAAAAAGGTAGAATCTCATCCTCAAAATCCGAGATTTCTTGAGACTTCCTCGTTCACGGCAATGCACGGCGCAGTTGGATTAGTGGTGTAAACTTATGAGAGTCGCTCGGCAGTGAATTCTTGGGTAATGTAATCGGGAAAAAAATCACAGAAGTCTCAAGAACTCTCGGATTTGGGTGAGTTCTACTTTTTTTCTGAAGTTTTAGTAAATGCGCTGCAACTAATATAGACATTTGAAGTGTCTGTGGGTGACAGTTTTAAATAATTTTTATCGTTGTAATAAGAAGCGCTCGCACACAGTTGCACCTCGACCCCATGAGAACTCAATGGGTAAGCAGTTGCATCCGCTGCGAGCAGCAGCGGGATGCTTGTATTTACTGGTTATCATTAGTGTTGGCCACACTTCACATTTTAGCAGAGTCGACTAGTCGCCGCACCAATAGTCGCGACTCCGACTATGTATCGACTTACTGTGTCAAAACAACGTCTTAGGTGGTTCAGATTTGGTGGCCCGGGTGCATGGTTGTCACAAGTCTGGATCTGGATCTGGAATATGGTACCTGAAAAGCTCAACAGCCGAGCATCACTGCAGAACGAGAATGTAAAGTCAGCGCTGGCTCATACGCAATTGTAATGTTTGTGTAGAGCGCGTCGAAAATTTATTCATGTTTGAGTTGATGCTATATGTTCGCGGTACGAGAGTTACATGTTCTTTGGCAGTGTTTGGGAAAAGGAATATAAGGTCGGCTGGAATTTTTGAGTGAGGAATAGCGAACTGGTTTAGTTTGTGCCTCTGGTTGCCAGTACGTGTACGAGATGATGGAGCTGTTTTGCATATGGATGAAATTTGGATGTTCAGTCAACATGATTAAATGTTTATTTTCTGAAGCAGAAGGCTGTTGTACTGTCGTCTACTTTGAAGTAAGGGAAGCTTCAGACGTTGTAACATAGATGTAACTGAAGCTTGATAGCGGCTGTAGTGCACTTGTAATGAAGCAGCGTGCTGCTTCGACGTTGGAGCAGCTTCAAGCTGGTCTTTACAGTCTGTAGTCGGCAGTGAGTGCAAACATATAGGCTAACGGCAACACATGTATGATAGCATTGCAGCGATTATAGATGATCCAAGCACATTTTGGCAGTTCTGTTAGATGATAGATTATTGGCCGATTTACAATGAAAAACGTGAATGAAACGAATAAAGAGTCCAAAAATCAAGCAACCCGTACACATACACAATGCCATCCAATTTTGCCATGCCCAAATGACACAATGGATTGGTAGTTTTTGTTCAAATTTTACCGTCTTTTTGACTCAGCTTTTAATACAAATTAACATGTGATAAATAAGTCGACTATATTGCGTTCTTAGTCCGTAGTCGCGACTACCGTGTAGGTAGTCGCGACTACGTCTAACGACTTTGGCGACTTGTCGTGCAGGCAACACACCTAGTTATCATGCCAGCTCAGCTCACACATTGTCCGATTGTCGCCCCGACATTGTCCAATAGAAAAAAAAAAGATGTAGACTGGCTAAACTGAAATAACCTTCTACGGGATTCTGACATCGTTGTCGACACCCATCCATGCCATTATTTGTTGATTTTTTCAACCATATTCGGTGCAATAATTCAAGGCGACATGTCATGGCAATGTTATTTTTACATTGAATTACGCATACACGGGTCCGTTTCACACAATTGCATAGTAGCACATACCGTACGTTGCGTCATTTAGGTGCGGCACTAAAACAGCACTGTTAAGTATATAATATAAAAAAATACAAGATAAGAAGAATTTTAAATATTTTTTATGATTATTAAATAAAATAATTAGCATAATTATGAAATTTAAAATCTGATTATACTTGTAAAAACAGGTTTTGAATAGTAATGAATGTTGAATTCTTTGATTAAAAGCCTGGTATAGACAGTAAAAAATTGCCGATCTACCCAAATTTTGCAAAAGCTGATCCAATATAATGTTAAATTTATTAGTCTAATCGACAAATATCCAGATTTTTTGGTAAATTTCTATGCTGATCAAAATGCAATGTATCAGTAAAATATATTATTTTGTCAATTAAATTCATACAAATAAATTGAAATTGTTGTATTTTTAATGAGTAAATGAAATACTTACTGGTTAACAATAAGAATGTCGATTTCATGATTCCTGCTTAGTCCACGTCACATACCAAACAGAAGCCGCTGTCGCCAAATTTTAGATTAAATTGTGTATGTTTTCCTCTTGAAGATTCACCACGATATAATGCATGGCGCTGACCATTTAGGGGAAGATATGCGTAAAACCAAAACGAGGAGAAGGATGAAAACCCATACAAGGTGATTTTAATCGTAAATAATGAACTGTACTTGTCTGGTAAGCCGTGTCAGTGCGCCAGATTGGATTGCTATCTTGCTGCCTGTACTATGCAGACTCATACAAAAACTTAGTTTTATGTGTACAGAAATGGGTGGACTCGATCTAAGTGCCGGCCTGAGTGGTGATTGTGAACATGTTAAACATCCATCATGGAAAACTTGTTTCTTTGTAATTCAACACACATGGAAACACACACTGGAACCACTAAGCTGCTCAATGGATAAAATCCATTATGAAGGCATCGATTTTAAATGAATAATGTATTGTGATGTGAGCAGTGTGAAGCAGTATGATTATGAGTTGTGAAGCACGTAACATGACAGTGACTCGAGTGGTGTGGGTTTTTGTCGTCTTTGGTGACTGTCTAACTGCGAGCAGCCGCATGCTTAGTGAGCGTGACTGTTATAGTAAAATTTGCTGATAGTGAAATCATATCAGTTTTGTGTATCTTTTTCTCGAGAGAAAACACATTCATTCATAATGAAACTGAAAATTTTACCATGTTTTACTTTACGTACGCAATACCAAAATTAGTAACAGGAAAGGTCGGTGGGTCGATTCCCGCCGAGTACGCCTTGATGTTTTTTCACCGGCGAACTCAAACGCACCGAGGCATATACGGTGTAATTTAAGCGTCAGTGTAGGGCAAATTACCAACATTAAATTTATTAATTTCTCGCTGGCGCAACAAATCATTAATTGATTGCATACAATTAGTTGCAAATCTCGGAGAATTAAATTGTGGGCGGACTCCCCATGGGCGCAATGACGCCAGGGCAGGGAAATAAAATGGCATTTTTTGGGGGCTACTTTCAAGGCCTGATTTAGTGATTTTAGTATGTTATAATGCATAAAGCCTATGATGAGGGAATTTAGGTCTGTTTGTGATTTTGGGGGGCCTATTAATTTGGGGGGGGGGGGTCTAGAAATCGCCCTCAGTTCCCAGTGTATTTTCTAGCAACTGATATATACCAAAGGTCTAAAATGCATGAGATCATTGCTTCATTTGCGTGATGAGTTGGCAGCCACTGAATTTTTGTCAATTATTTGGCTCCGCCGCTCTGGTGTTGCTTCTGACCAGGGACAGGGTGTTTCTTTCCAGTGTCTCGTTATTTATGAATGACTTCATCTTGCCATGGTTTTTCCCGAAGATTTACTATGTCAGTCCACATGCTCAAATACAGTTTAGATAAATCGGATCCCAGTGACATGACTGATTCTCCTGGAGCCAGATTTGGCATGTAGCTTGAGGGGGAGGGGGCAGAGGAGGTGGGAGATTCAACTGTATGGTGATGTTTTAACTTTTTGATACTTCAATGAAACCTCAAATTGTCCAATGGTGTATAAGGTCAAAGGTCACTGACGCTTTTGGACATTTTCATCTGTACAATTAGCTACGTGTGGCAATACATGTATGTCTATGTACTGATCCTCTGCATCTAGGTCCTGTTGGGAGAATTGAAGGCGCACACCTGCAAATTTTAATATTTTTTTCTTCAGCTTATGATTGTAAAATGTGGGCCAACAATTACACGCCGTTGCCTCCGGCGAATTCTGGAAATCCCATAGAGTACACAGGCCACTCTGGTTCCTGTATCCAATGGTTAAAAAAATGGTGAAGATGGGGCTTCGCAAAGAAACATGCACATTTATGGCAAAATCATCATGGGGTCAATGAAAGGACTACTTAGGTAAAGAAGTAACAATAGATCTGGTGATGGCCATTTTAGACTATAAACTTAGCTAGCTTTGACCAGAAGTGATATTATCAGCAGAATGTCAGTTATTTTCAGACTGAGTTTTGTGTCTTGTAGGCCTACCTGATTTGTCCAAAGGAATTGCGTTGTATATGGAGATTGTACATGTGCATATAATATCTCTTGAACAATTTAGCAGGTATGGCAAGATACATGGGTGTTGTGGGTTTCAGAAAAAAAGTTAATGAATGTGTATGTGATTCTTATCCATTTCTGTTTTTTTTTTTTTTTGTTCACTAACAGCTCTCGATGAAGGTGATATTGCAATTGCTGAAGACCTATGTTAAGTTAAATGTTGTCTGTGTATTTGGTGGTGCATATTTCATCATTTTTTTAGATATTATTAACATAAATTTAAATATTTAAGATGCATTGGAATAAATTGTTGACTACCTTAAATCTGCTTTCATCATTCGTTCATGATTGTAAACATTTTGCTTGTAACCAAAGTTCCTCCTTTGAAATGTGTAACAATTTTAGAAATCCTAGTGATCAATTTTTTGTACTAATAAGGTCTACTTGTTTTACTTAGAAATCATGGGATGGATTACGCACCGATGAACTGATCCGCTGTATAGCAGTTATTTTTGTAAAAATTTTGCAAGTGTTGTACATGTAGTCAGTTCAGCAAGTTTCGAAGCTGAAGGCTCACACAAAACGCACATTTCTTTTAGGGTTTGTACCTGACTTGGACGCCGGGCCAACGCTCTGAACATAATAGCATGTACATATGTACATAATAATAAAATGCAAATTTCAATTAAGTCATATTAGGGCAAGAAGTAGCATTTACAGGAGCAGAGAGTCCATTACATGTAACATATAAATGTTAGCAGAGGAGAGTTGCTTGCTTGTGTATTTGTTTGTTGATTGGTTGAGTTACTTGGCAGTTAGGGAAGTTTACGTGTATTTATTGACATCAGAGTTGGCCCAACAGCTTCAACCACTCACAGTCTCTGTGTGGTCCAAGACAGGAGTTTTTGTAAGTGTTCTATTGGATTTGTCACCTGATTCTGATTATTACTGACTCTACTTTAGTAAATGAATGATTTATGTTTGGTATGAAATTACTGTATTTCTGGAACTGATAAGACATGTACACATGTATGTTGTATCTCTTTTCAAGCAGGGGGTGGCAGTCCTAAGCCAAACCCATCAAACAAGTTGAAGATGACATCCAAGGCAATAGTCAAGAAGAGTCAATGAAGCTAACAGGTGAAATTATATTTGTGGCTTAAAGGGGAACGTTCACCCTGTATTTCAAGTTGCATTTTGATAAAAGCAGGGAAGTGAGAGACACGCCTCTAATGAAAGTTTGGCGAAAATTCATTATCAAGAATTAAGAAGAGTTTATAAATTTTTAAAGTTTCAAAAATTCGTGACGTTACATGCTTGCACAGCTCCCATTGCGTTATGTAATATAATTTCATAAAGTGCTAGTTTCTCAGAAATTAAAAATGATTTATCTGTGTATTCAATATATAATTAAGAAGCATTATTTCATACATGCTTCTGTGAAAAATAAAAACATTCAATTAATTGCATAGAACCAACAAAAAGTGAGCAATTTACGGAATTAATATAACACAACATATATGGACCGCTGCTCATAAATGTGAATCAAAAATTAAAACTTTGTTAATCATGAGCTCTGTTATTCTTTTTGTGGATTTTTGCCAAACTTTCATTAAAATGTTTCTCTCATTTCTCTGCTTTTATCAAACCAACTTGATGTCAGGGTGGACTTGCTTTTAACCTTTTCAGTGCCAATCTCAGAAATTCACATGCGATGTCCTATTATGTTTGTTGGAATAGTACAGAAAAGGTTAAGTTCTGTGGTATTGATATTCTATACAAATGGGAATGTGTTATGTTGACCTCCACTTACAAAACTCAAATCAATATGTAAACGAAGAGTAACATCACTGAAATGCCACCTCTCAACCAGAAAACTGAACTTTCAAAACATGATATACTGTGAAAGATCAGATATTATAAGTTCAAGATAAATGTCGAAAAAAGGATAACACTTTACTCACTTCCTGTAACTTGACATTCATTTAATCCGCACATTTTAATTGTATAATGTGTAACAATGTGCTTCATGTTATAACCTCTTCCATTGCTTGGACTGTATTAGCAGTAAAGGGTTAATTTAACATGCATTATGAATGTACATCTCTTCGATAATTATTATTTGTAATAATTCCTCATCCATTTGCATTGAGGATGCTGACAACAGGATCCATCCTCTTCCATACAGCAAGTTTAAATTAAGATACAGTTTTGTTCTTTTTCAAGGCAGTAAAATCAGCAATCTGATAAATGATTCACGCACTCCTTTTTATGGCAGGCAAGAAAAAATAAATGTTCACTGTAGGAATCAACACAGGATTGCTTAATTATTTCTTGAATGCTAAAGTTTGAAATAACTTCTCGATCAATTTCCTGCACTATAGGAATCAAGGAATCTGATAAAATAATTTGCCTATCTACATGTATTTGATACAGCAAGTGAAAAACAACCATGTAGCTTTTCAGTTTAATTTGTAGGAGTCAAGAGATCCGCGACACAGGATTAACGAGTAGTACTTTTGATAACGGCAAATTCAAAATACCTTGTAACATACTTTCCCATTTAAGTTATAGGAATCATAGAATCTTGATTACTGTAAATTGGACTCACCCAACCTTTTGATTACAGCCAGTAAAAACTAACATTTTGTTGCATCTTTCCTTTTAGGCCGCATCAAGGAATCTGATACCGGATGGCCAATGCCAGCCCTATGGGACTTAGAGGCTGACAGGAACAGACTCTGACGAGTGCGCAGGCCCCTCAAGTAGCCGGGGGGGAGGTGCACCAAGATCTATCAGCCGACAGCCGAGGAGCAGTATAATCATCAACTGTCAAACAGTTCGCCAAGTTTGTGGTGGATCTTCATGACAATCGTGGCACCTACAGAACATAGAAGAAGGCATGAGAGTTGGGTAGGTTTCCTCATGTTATTAAGTGCTGAGGCATCGATCCCTGGGGGGACGTGGGGTGGCAGGTGGGGGCAATCGCCCCCCCCCCCATGAAAATATTGGGGGCTTGGGCAAACATATTGATTTGGCCCCCCCCCCCCCCAAATAATTTTGACAACATTGAAAAATTGGATACATATGATAATACAAGAATATGTTTAAAAGTTAAAAACTACGCATCAACATTACAAAATTGTCAATTTTTCAGTGCACGCTTTGCACAGCAAAATTTTGTTATTGGCATTTGTTAACCTTTGACATTTTTTTCACTTTTGCAGCCCCCCCCCCCCCACCAATCCGAAACACGGATCGATGCCCTGTCAAAGTGTACGTCAACGAAAAAGTACATAAATTGAAAAGTACGTGGCATCAAAAAAATTAACATGTATGAAACATCAGTAAAACAGTTTTTTGTATTTTTTTTTAATATTTATGTAGTTATTAGCTAGCGCAATTAGTTATTTTCTTGTTATTTATCATGATATAAGTTTAAAAAAAAGAAAAAAAAAAAAAAAAAAAAAAAAAATATAAACTTACTCTTTGTCCATTATTGTTTATAGTTTTTTTCCTATAATTGATTTTATTATCCACTTTACTCATTTTACATGTTACAAAAATACGGTATACATGTAGAATTGTAGATTCTGTTACTTACAACTTTCCAACTAGTTAGCTGGGTTGTTCATTAATTAGTATGTTAGTTTTGTAAATTTTTCTTCGCTTACATTAAATTCAAAATGTTCAGCGTATACACTCTGACATAATTTTTCCCATACTTGAAATTATCATATCCAGGGTTGATCGCAATAAGTACGCAGATTCCAATATTCCATTACCTCCGCAAGATAGATCCAGAACAGTTACAATGATGCAGGTAAGTGATCCATATTTAAGCCATGCATGAGTATGAACCAATTTACTTGCATGATTTAGAAATGTGGTCGTTTAATATGTCTCTAACTGAAATATCGGTCTCTCTGTTGACGCTGATCTGAAACGGTCATTACACTTTCTTACCCGTAAAAAATAGTTCGGTAAAAGAAATTTTATCATATTTTGATGCATCAGCTTTGATCAGTGGCATCTGCAACATTCTTGTGGTAGAAAATTGAACAAGATAATCAACCTAAATCAAGTGCTGAGTCTGTCATAATGTAGTGACATCTTTGTCTTTGGTTATACGTACCACATTTAATGTAAGTGCTGTGCTGTAGCCATATGTAAAAAATATCCATGATTTGTATCCATGGATTTGCATCACAGAAGATGTGTGGAGCAAATTCTTTAGAGTAATGCAATGGAGTGGGAATATTTTGGTGTAACTAGCCCTTTGATGCCTGAAAAATTATCAATGTTGCTGTTGTTTTAAATTTTGAATGTAACTTTGAGTTTCAGCCGATCAGAAATAAAAAATGAAACCTTATCAGGAATATTTTTTTTTAATTGCTTTGTTTTTTGTTGTGTTTTGAATTGGCAATGTGATGATTTGATCTAAATATTTTATGCAACATTGCCCAGGCTGTAATGGTATTTTCATTAGGGTTCTTAGATGAAAATACTGTAAACACACTTTACTTTCGCGACACTGTGAAACTTTCGCGAATTCAGGAGGCCGAACGGCCATTTCGCGTGCATGAAACTTTCGCGAATCACTGAATAGGAAAAGTAAAATATGAGAAATTTGGCTAGGAAAGAAGCAATTTGGGTGTTTTAATTAATAAATTAATGCACAACGATTTAATAGAAAATTTTGTTTTAAATGCTCTGAAACTCCATTTTATCAGATGTAGAAGTGGCACTTCGACGCATCGTAGATGACCGCGCCCACATTATCTTGAGTCATTTGAGCTTGTAATTTGTATTCGCAATTAAAAAAAGTTGTGTATAAGACAAATCTTTGAGTGCATTTTACTTTCCGCGAATCTTGACTCCTCCGCGAAATTCGTGAAAGTTAAATGCTCAGCAAACATTTCTGGTTATTACAGTAATGTTGGGGAAAATTTCTGAGGGTACAGTTTTCAAGTAAAAAGAAATTATTCCTCGCAGTCATTATTATTTTTTTCACTTGCAGGTTGAAGGAGAAGCCAGACGTCGACAATATCCGACATCGGTGGTTGCAAAGACAAATTGATAAACTGAGAAGAAGTTGTAGAAACTCCACTATTACATGTAAGTATGGATCCTTATGCTATGTCTTTTCTCAAGTGTCTGTAACTATTTGACGCCTATAAAGAATTGCACAAGACAGGCTGGAATTGAAGTAAATGATTACAACATATCTTTTAATTCACAGTAATAATTAAGGTAATACATAGCTTTTTATATAGCAAATTTCATGTCACTGAATGACCGCTTACAAGAACTGCATATGTTGAATTTTATTACACAAGCATTATTTAAAAGAAAATATGCAATGACTGGACGCAAATGTCATTTGGTAATTGTATAATATTCATTAATATATGTTAATTATTGTTACATGTATAGTCAAATATCATTTTAAGCATTATGATTCATGTGACCGATGGCATCTGTATTCGCGCATTTGATGATGAAACAGTCATTTTTTGCAGGATTTGGGAGCAGATTTAACTTGGTCATTTTGTTGTTTAAATAGAAATTTTTTTAATTTTAAATGTATGATTTTTATGATAAAAAACAGGAAAGGAGAAAACTTAACCCTAATAACCCCCTGGGTATTTGTTGGAGGCTGAAGAACTGGGGGGGGGGGGGGGGCCTAAAGGGCCCCCCGCTTCAGATCTCGGCTGTTGATCGCGCGACTCGCGATGAAAGTCGACGACATTCTGTTCGACGTCATCCCATGACCTACATCTACGAATTGTATATTTGATTTGTTCAAAAAATTAGTACAAATTTATTTTTAATTAATTATTATGCTAATTTATGCATGAAAATTAGAATTTGGGGGCTGTAAATCATTTAAGTAAAGCCGCTGAAAGTGCTCATTTTTTGGTTTAAAGACTCTTGCGAGATTCTGATTGGAAGGCACTTAAAAAAAGAAATTTGCGGTATCAAATGTTTTCTTATGTATTTTAATGTTTTTTGGAATTTCTTATGTATTCTTTTGTTTTTCGACTTTTTTGTTTTTTATTGTTTTTTTCAATGGAAATTGTCGGCGACATTATTTCGGTCCATAAACAGCATAGAATTAGTTAATTTCAATCAGTAAAAGTAAAAAATAGTCTTACATTTATGAATTTGGGGTCTGAAAACACAATTTGCATTGAAATAACTACACAATTCATTGTTTTTGAGGGGCGATTTTTGGTGTGACAATTGCAGTATGTAAAAGTTGCGTATTTCGGACCGGTACCCGGGCGTCGGCAAATGTTGGGCTAAACAGATGCGGCAAAGACTTTCAAGAAAAAAGTCATGATAAATATCGCGGCATAGCTTCTCGAAGCGTTAAAAATTATATCGCAAAAAAATGTCGAGGGGGGGGGGCCTTAGGCCCCCCCCCACAGTCTTTTAGGGTTAAATGAAATCTTTGCTTTTTGGGCTCAGCTATTTATCACATGGCCAACTTAAATGAAATTTTCGTATTTTTGCAGGTTCTTGTGTATTAAATCAATGATTAATTTCCTTGATTGTAAATCTACCAACGCGCTAGTAAATTGCATACTAAAAACTGAAGTTTCCTTTCCTCACATTTCAGCCGGAGAGCATTTGTCAAGCGCTGGTATTGAGCCCCCCAAAGGGAGTGCTGGCTTACGGGCTCCAGGTACAAGGGGCAAGACACTTCTTGCGCAGAAGCTGTGGGCTTAAACAGGGACAGATGCTGCTTCATCAGGGTCATTGGTCCAGAACTTGAAGCAGAAGTATGTTGGTGAGGTGAGTCTTGACGCCTTTTGTGGCAAAAAGGTGCATCTTAAGTATACACTGCCATGTATTAAAATCGGAAAAAATGACTAGGTTCCCCCCCCCCCCAAGAAATGTTCAATCCAACCTTTTTCAGCATGGATTTAAAATTTTTGAGTATTTGATGCAGCAAATGAGGGTCTCCCCAAAACCAACAACAACAACAACAACAACAAACTAGAATAAAATAAAAAAAGATTAAAAAAAAAAAAAAATAAAAAAAAAATGTGTTTGTGCCTTCCTGGGTTACAACTGTCTAAAAGCTATATTGTAGTGTGCTTTTCATGTTGAAATATTTCTTCTTTGTGGCAGAACATTGTGTTAAGTGGTCTTTTGGGTCAAGCATTTAAAGCCATAAAAAATACCAGCTTCAACGATTATGTGACACCTGGAATGGGTAGCAACAGTGCCGCGAGGAACCACATGAGTGCCCGTAATACGAGATTTAGACATCCACTTCTGGATAAACTGAACATTAGCATCAAGAAACAGATCTTTATTTATTAATTGCATTTCAGACTCGGCATCGAACTTGGAAAGGATTACAAATAGAACAAGACATAAAGAACATCTTGTCTTACTCAGGAAACACACACACTGCCACAAAGCTTGGAGAAGGGCCTACCTAATTAAGAAGAAGGGTCCAAACGCCCGACAAAGTGGGAATAATAGACTTTATGATGATGCCTGACGAGGAAGTATTTTTGTTCTATATCTTTTATTTTTTGTTGGTTTTCTCTTCTGTTTTCCTCTTGATTTGGTTTACTCATTGGCAGTCATTTATCCAGATTACAGGTTACCTGGCATATATTTTTACCTGCATTATAGTTGATGCCTGTTTTACAAACTGGTAAAATATAAACTTTAAATAATTCAATTGTCCTTTTTCCCAGGGTGCCCGTATTGGTTCGAGAACTATTTTGAAATGGCAAGAGGAAAGAAAGCCTGGCCATCATATTTTTTGATGAGATTGATGGGCCATTGAGGTCAAGCATTTTCCGTGTAAGGACCCATTTATACTGTGTGTATTATGTACTAGTACAAATGTATTTGCTTTACTGAATATGACATTCAAAGATTATCATAGCATCAGCTTGAAAGTTGATACTTTTACCCTGCCACATTTTTAACTCTGCTTGGAAACTAAGTACATATATCCTCGGGCTGGGGTGTGGGAGAAAGTGGCGTTGTTATATCAAAATGACACTTGTCTCCAATGGGTTAATAATTGATTGATTGATCATAAATAGATTAGAGAAAAGATGGAAAGAAGTTCTTCTCATTTTCTTATTCTTTCTCTCATTTTATTTAGCAGATGGAACCATAATTTCATATATTGTTTTCTGTTCCTCATTGTCAGAATGGTATTGTTATTCAGTCAGGTTAACACAAGTAGATTTCGCATATGTAGAAATTGGATTTAAACGCTGGGCCCATACCACCAATGCTTACTGTAAATGACAAATGACAAACAAAATAATGTACAAATATGCTTAGTAACCAATCAGAAGAGTGATCCTAATAGGCTTATAACAAGACCTGTCATTTGACATAATTGATGACACCTTTCCTGTGTGCAAGTTAACTGCATTTGTAATATCGCCTTATGGGCATTCTAACATCAATTAGCTTCATTCCTGAATATCCTTTAATAAAAAACAAATATTAATTCTAAAACATGGTTTTGACTTATTAAACTTTTTTAATAATTTATAATTATTACTTTCAGTAGAATAGTCAAGAGATAGTTTTTTTATTGCATTCACGACATGAGATAAGCACTAAAAATATGTAATATTTTTTGAGTATGTGGAAGAAACCCATTAGCGGGTGCACTCGATGGGGATTTGAACCGCCGTGACGTACGTGATGTATAGATAGGAGTCATAAATTTATAATTAGTCTGCTGTAGCTTGCTGCCTAGGTTGAACATAAAATTAACACTCATACAATTCTTTGTGGTCTAGTGGTAATTATATCCTGTCTACTGATTGTACTATGACGTGGTGGGGACCAAATTCTCCACCTGATCTGCCTGTGACTTTTCACATTGACTCATCATAGACATTTACTTAATGTTTGTCTCATTTGTGAAGGGCAAATTTAATTCAAAGTTTTGTTTGTCATTTCAGGAGCCAGGTTTGATGATGTGAGGCCGTGGTGACAATGAAGTCCCAGCGTATCATGGCTGGAACTTATCACGCCAGCTGGATGGGTTGATCCCGTGGTAAACATCAAAGTTCTCATGGCAACTCAACAGACCAGACCACTGGATCCTGGCCCTGTGAGACCAGGTCGTCCTTGACAGGAAGGTGGAGTTTGGCCTCCCAGACTTAGAGTGAGATAGTTTTTTCTGTGAGGATAACTCACTCCTTCTCCTTCTTCTCTTTCTTAGTCCCTTCTACTTTTCTTCTTTACTGGCCTCGCGTCCTTGTTTTATCTTTAAATCTTGCTCCCTGTTGTTCTTCTTTCCACTCCTCCTCCTTCTTCTTCTTTTTGTTTCATTTATTGATCTGTGGGGATTAGGGGAGTGGATGTGATATAAGAATAACAAATTTTTTATGTAATGCATACATTATCAGTTATTTAATGATTTTTTAAAAAGAATTGATTAGAGTATGTACAAAAGTGCGGAACTATGTAGGACTAATTTAGTTTATATCAGTTTCATTAATCAAAATAAACATCCTGCAAAAAGTTTTGGAAATCTGAGTTTGATCGGTTATATCTCCGCGTTTTTGTAGTAGCTAAAATTTAATGCAAGCTTGATGTATCGAAAGATTATTTTATTTTCTTTAAAATAATACCCTACTTGTTGTGATTAAATGGTCATCAAGGAAAGGCAAGTATCTTAAAATGTGGTGTACAAGTGTAAATTGAAAAGCTGCAAAATGAACCCAAAGTTCGGTCAAGGTGACCAATATTGTTGTTGTTATTAATGAAATAAGTTTTCCATGTCTCTTTGGTTGTTATGGCACTCTAATTTGTGAACACTGACTATGGATTGAAACAAACACCTGCACAAGTAAGCAAACACAACAACAAACAGTGAAACAAACAACAACAACGAACCAGCCAAAACAAACATGTATGGGCATTTCAAAACTTAATATAAGGGCATTTTCTCAAGCGGACCTTTCACTCACACGAAGTAATAAAATACGTGGCAAGGGGCTTGATTTAGCAGGGATTTTCTCCGAGAGGTGGTATAACGAGAATAGACTGGCCTGCATGCAGCCCAGACTTCAACCTTAATTGAATCATGTTGTGGGAATCAACATCAGTGACCGGAACTGTACGGGAGTAGAGTCACAAATCAACGGCAATTGGCAGGCTCTGCGTCAATTACTGATATGACGGAGTGAATGCCATCGCCACAGCACGAATCAACAAAGCTTCATCGACAGCACAGGGTAACGGTGCCGGGCGGTGGTGCAGGCAGCGGTGGGTCGTTCCACCAATACTGAACTGTTAATCACGTCCATTAAAACTCATGAAAATGATGAAATGCAATGATGAAATCAGAAGATTCATGTGAAGATAAAGCATGGAAATACCATGCAAATCAAGCTCGCTGCTACTTTTTCATTACTTTGTGGTGTTAATGCGT